>WNWK01017256.1:2500-40000 GCA_009830355.1 Cherax destructor | reverse complement strand
GACTATCTAGACCAGGATGGTCCAACTACTCAAGGCAGGTGAGGGGAGACTGGCAAGGTCCCTGAAGTGACGATCTAGACCAGGATGGTCCAACTACTCAAGGCATGTGAAGGGAGACTGGCAAGACCCCTCAAGTGACGATCTAGACCAGGATGGTCCAACTACTCAAGGCAGGTGAGGGGAGACTGGCAAGGCCCTCAAGTGACGATCTAGACCAGGATGGTCCAACTACTCAAGGCAGGTGAGGGAGACTGGCAAGGCCCTCAAGTGAAGATCTAGACCAGGATGGTCCAACTACTCAAGGCAGGTGAGGGGAGACTGGCAAGGCCCCTCAAGTGACGATCTAGACCAGGATGGTCCAACTACTGAAGGCAGGTGAGGGGAGACTGGCAAGGCCCCTCAAGTGACGATCTAGACCAGGATGGTCCAACTACTCAAGGCAGGTGAGGGGAGACTGGCAAGGCCCCTCAAGTGACGATCTAGACCAGGATGGTCCAACTACTCAAGGCAGGTGAGGGGACACTGGCAAGGTCCCTCATGTGACGATCTAGACCAGGATGGTCCAACTACTCAAGGCAGGTGAGGGGAGACTGGCAAGGCCCCTCAAGTGACGATCTAGACAAGGATGGACCAACTACTCAATGCAGGTGAGGGGACACTGGCAAGGTCCCTCAAGTGACGATCTAGACCAGGATGGTCCAACTACTCAAGGCAGGTGAGGGGAGACTGGCAAGGCCCCTCAAGTGATGATCTAGACCAGGATGGTCCAACTACTCAAGGCAGGTGAGGGAGACTGGCAAGGGCCCTCAAGTGACATCTAGACCAGGATAGGGCCAACTACTCAAAGCAGGTGAGGGGGGACTGGCAAGGCCCTCAAGTGACGATCTAGACCAGGATGGTCCAACTACTCAAGGCAGGTGAGGGGAGACTGGCAGGCCCTCAGTGACGATCTTGACCAGGATGGTCCAACTACTCAAGGCAGGTGAGGGAGACTGGCAATGCCCCTCAAGTGACGATCTAGACCAGGATGGTCCAACTACTCAAGGCAGGTGAGGGGAGACTGGCAAGGCCCCTCAAGTGACGATCTAGACCAGGATGGTCCAACTACTCAAGGCAGGTGAGGGGAGACTGGCAAGGCCCCTCAAGTGACGATCTAGACCAGGATGGTCCAACTACTCAAGGCAGGTGAGGGGAGACTGGCAATGCCCCTCAAGTGACGATCTAGACCAGGATGGTCCAACTACTCAAGGCAGGTGAGGGGAGACTGGCAATGCCCCTCAAGTGACGATCTAGACCAGGATGGTCCAACTACTCAAGGCAGGTGAGGGGACACTGGCAAGGCCCCTCAAGTGACGATCTAGACCAGGATGGTCCAACTACTCAAGGCAGGTGAGGGAAGACTGGCAAGGGCCCTCAAGTGACGATCTAGACCAGGATGGTCCAACTACTCAAGGCAGGTGAGGGGACACTGGCAAGGCCCCTCAAGTGACGATCTAGACCAGGATGGTCCAACTACTCAAGGCAGGTGAGGGGAGACTGGCAAGGTCCCTCAAGTGACGATCTAGACCAGGATGGTCCAACTACTCACCACTCATATTAATATATTCATCTACTGAATTTTCTTGTATATATATATATAAAACCATTAAAGTGTCTGTGAGGCGAAGGTTATGTGTGTGACATGTTACTAGTAGTAGTTACTAGTAGTAATACTAGGTCAGTAGATTGTTACAGTAGGGTGAGTATCCCACTCCATTACTGTGGTTGGTACGGAGTAAAGACGTGTCGTGTACGTGGCAGCTTCACACTCAATGTTGTCGTTCTTGATGCTCACATATTGAGTTTTTTTATTTCAACAATGAAGTGTTTAAACAGTAGTTTGGTTGGAGCATGGGGAGTCCACTCTGCACTGGCTGACCTGTACGTGGAACAATGTGGCACTGGCATCCTTCCTTGCCGGCACCAACCACCAGACATGATATGGTACCTTGATGCTGCCTGCACAATATACAACAACACCTGGGACACCTTCAATACATTCTTTGAGAATGTTAACCATCTTGTTCCCTCTATACAGTTGAAAGTTGAATGGGTAACAGCCAATCTGATTCCATTCCTTGATCTTATCACCAAGAAGATCAGCATCTCAAGCCTCTTCTTACCTGCACTCAAGATATCCAGCACCTCCAAGTTGGACCAAAAATAAAAAATAAATGTTTACAACTCAATACTCCAGGATACCCTGACGGGTTTAATAAACAAGGAGTAAATAAAGCAGACATCAAGTGTTACCAACCTCAGGTCACAAACACAGCCCACCATCCAGCAACTCTCAGCTCATGGTAGACGACCATCAACGTATATTCAATCGTCTCACCAAAGTGTAGTACAGTGTGGTACAGTGTACTAAAGTGTAGTACAGTATAGTACAGTGTAGTACAGTGTGGTACAGTGTAGTACACTGATAATGTCACTTGTGTCGGCTGAGAGTAAATGTCTTGTATTTTTAATGTTACTGACGAGTGACTCAGTGATTGTGGTAGTGGTGGTGGTAGTACTGGTGGTGGTGGTGGTAGTGGTGGTGGTAGTACTGGTGGTGGTGGTGGTAGTGGTGGTGGAAGTACTGGTAGTGATGGTGGTAGTACTGGTGGTGGTGGTGGTAGTAGTGGTGGTGGTAGTACTGGTGGTGGTGGTGGTGTGGTGGTGGTGGTAGTGGTAGTGGTGGTGGTAGTACTGGTAGTGGTGGTGGTAGTACTGGTGGTGGTAGTGGTGGTGCTTGGTGGTGGTGGTGGTGGTAGTGGTGGTGGTAGTACTGGTGGTGGTGGTAGTGGTGGTGTTAGTACTGGTAGTGGTGGTGGTGGTAGTAGTGGTGGTGGTAGTACTGGTGGTGGTAGTACTGGTGGTGGTAGTGTTGGTGTTAGTACTGGTGGTGGTGGTAGTGCTGGTGGTAGTACTGGTGGTGGTGGTGGTAGTGCTGGTGGTGGTAGTGGTAGTGGTGGTGGTAGTACTGGTGGTGGTGGTGGTAGTGGTAGTGGTGGTGGTAGTACTGGTGGTGGTGGTGGTAGTAGTGGTGGTAGTAGTGGTGGTGGTAGTACTGGTGGTGGTAGTGGTGGTAGTGGTAGTGGTGGTGGTAGTAGTGGTGGTGGTAGTACTGGTGGTGGTAGTGTAGTGGTGGTAGTAGTGGTAGTGGTGGTGGTAGTAGTGGTGGTGGTAGTACTGGTGGTGGTAGTGGTGGTAGTGGTAGTGGTGGTGGTAGTAGTGGTGGTGGTAGTACTGGTGGTGGTAGTGGTGGTGGTTGTAGTGGTAGTGGTGGTGGTAGTAGTGGTAGTGGTACTATCAAAACAATTATGGTACTACTACTACCTATTGCACACTACTCACCACTACTCTACCATACAACCTTTCAGCTACTACTACACTCAACCTTACACCAACTACACTACTTACTCACCTACTACAAACCGTTGTTACTACCACTACTACACTACTACCACTACTACCATGAACTCCCACTCTTATCAGCCCGATGAACTGTATGCAAGGGTTCTAAAGGAATGTAAAGAGGAGCTTAGCAAACCTATGACTAATCTTTTCAACATATCACTGCAAACTGGCATAGTGCCAGATAAGTGGAAAATGGTGACAGGTCCTTAGCTTTTAACTATAGACCAATAAGCCTAACCTCCATAGTGGGAAAATTTATGGAATCAATAATTGCCGAGGCAATTCGCAGCCATCTTGAAAAGCATAAATTAATCAATGAATCTCAGCACGGTTTTACAAAAGGGCGTTCCTGCCTAACAAATTTAATAACTTTTTTCACTAAGGTGTTTGAGGAGGTAGATCATGGTAATGAATATGATATTGTGTATATGGACTTCAGTAAGGCTTTTGATAGAGTCCCACTTCAGAGACTATTGAGGAAAATTAAGGCACACGGAATAGGAGAAATTTTTTCCTGGATAGAGGCATGGTTGACAAATAGGCAGCAGAGAGTTTGCATAAATGGGGAGAAATCAGAGTGGGGAAGTGTCACAAGCGGTGTTCCACAGGGGTCAGTATTGGGACCCTTGTTGTTCACAATCTACATAAACGACACAGATGAGGGAATAAATAGCGACATAAGCAAGTTTGCCGATGACACCAAAATAGGCCGTCCAATTCATTCAAATGAGGACATTAGAGCACTCCAGGAAGATTTGAATAGACTGATGCAGTGGTCGGAGAAGTGGCAGATGCAGTTTAATATAGACAAAAGCAAAGTTCTAAATATTGGACAGGACAATAACCATGCCACATATAAACTAAATAATGTAGATCTTAATACTACTGATTGCGAAAAGGATTTAGGAGTTCTGGTTAGCAGTAATCTAAAACCAAGACAGCAGTGCATAAGTGTTCGCAATAAAGCTAACAGAATCCTTGGCTTCATATCAAGAAGCATAAATAATAGGAGTCCTCAGGTTGTTCTTCAACTCTATATATCCTTGGTTAGGCCTCATCTAGATTATGCTGCACAGTTCTGGTCACCGTATTACAGAATGGATATAAATGCTCTGGAAAACGTACAAAGGAGGATGACTAAGTTGATCTCATGTATCAGAAATCTTGCCTATGAGGATAGACTGAGGGACTTGAATCTGCACTCTCTAGAAAGGCGTAGAATTAGGGGGGATATGATTGAGGTGTATAAATGGAAAACAGGAATAAATAAAGGTGATGTAAATAGCATGCTAAAAATATCTAGTATTGACAGGACTCGCAGCAATGGCTTTAAGTTGGATAAATTCAGATTCAGGAAGGATATAGGAAAGCATTGGTTTGGTAATAGAGTTGTCGATGAGTGGAACAAACTCCCGAGTACAGTTATAGAGGCTAAAATTGTGTAGTTTTTAAAATAGGCTAGATAAATATATGAGTGGGTGCGGGTGGGTGTGAGTTGGACCTGACTAGTTTGTGCTACAAGGTCAGATGCCGTGCTCCTTCCTTAAGTGAATGTAACCTGACCTGGCTGGGTTGGGGCACTGGCTTGGGCCGGTGGGAGATTTGGACCTGCCTCGCATGGGCCACTAGGCCTGCTGCAGTGTTCCTTCTTTCTTATGTTCTTATGGTCTTACCACTACAACCATTGTTATTACCACTACTACTACTACCACATCTACTACCACCACTACCACTACTACCACTGTTACCACCACTGCTACTACCACTGCTACTACCACTACTACCACAACTACCACTACCACAACTACCACAACTACCACTACCACAACTACCACTACCACAACTACCACTACCACAATTACCACTACCACAACTACCATTACCACAACTACCACTACCACAACTACAACTACCACAACTACCACTACCACAACTACCACTACCACAACTACCACTACCACTACCACAACTACCACTACCACAACTACCACTACCACAACTACCACTACCACAACTACCACTACCACAACTACCACAACTACCACTACCACAACTACCACTACCACAACTACCACTACCACAACTACCACTACCACAACTACCACTACAACCATTGTTATCACCACTACTACCACATATACTATCACCACTCACTACCACTGTTACCACCACCACAACTACCACTACTACCACTGTTACCACCACCACAACTACCACTACTACTACTACTACCACTACAACCATTGTTATTGCCACTATTACTACTACCACTAGAACCATTGTTATCACCACCACTACTACTACCACAACTACTAGCACTACTACCACCACTGCTACTACCACAACTACCACCACAAGATCAGGTTTGATTTAGTTTACACAAAGCATTAAATATGGAAACAGCTTTTGTCTCCAGACAAACTGGTGACATTTACAATTATAACTGACCTATTGTGTGTGAGACAGACAGAGACAGACAGAGACAGAGACAGAGACACAGACAGAGACACAGACCAGAGACAGAGACAGACAGAGACAGACAGAGACAGACACAGAGACAGACAGAGACAGACAGAGACACAGACAGAGACAGAGAGAGACACAGACAGACAGAGACAGACAGAGACAGAGACAGACAGAGACAGAGACAGACAGAGACAGACATAGACAGACAGAGAGACAGACAGAGACAGAGAGAGATATATAGAGAGACATACAGAGACAGAGAGAGAGACAGAGACAGAGACAGAGACATACAGAGACAGAGACAGACAGAGACAGAGATAGAGAGAGAGACATACAGAGACAGAGACAGACAGAGACAGAGACAGACAGAGACAGAGACAGACAGAGACAGACAGAGACAGACAGAGAGACAGAGACAGACAGAGACAGACAGAGAGACAGACACAGACAGAGACAGACAGAGACAGACAGAGACAAAGAGAGAGACAGAGAGAGAGAGACAGACAAACAGAGACAGAGACAGACAGAGACAGAGACAGAGACATACAGAGACAGAGAGAGACAGGGACAGAGAGAGAGACAGACAGAGACAGAGGCAGAGAGAGACAGAGACAGACAGAGACAGAGACAGACAAAGACAGAGAGAGAGACAGACAGAGACACAGAGAGAGACAGACAGAGACAGAGACAGACAGAGACAAAGACAGAGAGAGACAGACAGAGACAGAGAGAGATAAAGACAGACAGAGACAGAGAGAGACAGAGACAGAGACAGAGAGAGACAGAGAGAGACAGAGAGAGAGACAAAGAGAGAGACAGAGAGAGAGAGAGAGAGATGTTGCACATACATCTTGTTAACATTGTTCAATGTTGAAGGTGCTCACAGATTCTCTATTTCTTCACCCAGTGTTCCTTCACCCAGTGTTCCTTCACCCAGTGTTCCTTCACCCAGTGTTCCTTCACCCAGTGTTCCTTCACCAGTGTTCCTTCACCCAGTGTTCCTTCACCCAGTGTTCCTTCACCCAGTGTTCCTTCACCCAGTGTTCCTTCACCCAGTGTTCCTTCACCCAGTGTTCCTTCACCCAGTGTTCCTTCACCCAGTGTTCCTTCTTCCAGTGTTCCTTCATCCAGTGTTCCTTCACCCAGTGTTCCTTCACCCAGTGTTCCTTCACCCAGTGTTCCTTCACTCAGTGTTCCTTCACCCAGTGTTCCTTCACCAGTGTTCCTTCACCCAGTGTTCCTTCACCCAGTGTTCCTTCACCCAGTGTTCCTTCACCCAGTGTTCCTTCACCCAGTGTTCCTTCACCAGTGTTCCTTCACCCAGTGTTCCTTCATCCAGTGTTCCTTCACCCAGTGTTCCTTCACCAGTGTTCCTTCACCCAGTGTTCTTCCATTTCCTTCACCCAGTGTTCCTTCACCCAGTGTTCCTTCCAGTGTCCTTCAGTGTTCCTTCACCAGTGTTCCTTCACCAGTGTTCCTTCACCCAGTGTTCCTTCACCCAGTGTTCCTTCACCCAGTGTTCCCCAGTGTTCTTCACCCAGTGTTCCTTCACCAGTGTTCTTCCCCTTTCACCCAGTGTTCCTTCATCCAGTGTTCCTTCATCCAGTGTTCCTTCACTCAGTGTTCCTTCACCCAGTGTTCCTTCACCCAGTGTTCCTTCATCCAGTGTTCCTTCACCCAGTGTTCCTTCATCCAGTGTTCCTTCACCCAGTGTTCCTTCACCCAGTTTCTTCATCAGTGTTCCTTCACTCAGTGTTCCTTCACCCAGTGTTCCTTCACCAGTGTTCTTCACTCAGTGTTCCTTCACTCAGTGTTCCTTCACCAGTGTTCCTTCACCAGTGTTCCTACCTCAGTGTTTCTTCACTCAATGTTCCTTCACTCAGTGTTCCTTCATCCAGTGTTCCTTCACTCAGTGTTCCTTCACCTAGTGTTCCTTCACCCAGTGTTCCTTCGCTCAGTGTTCCTTCACTCAATGTTCCTTCACTCAGTGTTCCTTCACTCAGTGTTCCTTCACTCAGTGTTTCTTCACTCAATGTTCCTTCACTCAGTGTTCCTTCACTCAGTGTTCCTTCACCCAGTGTTCCTTCACTCAGTGTTTCTTCACCCAGTGTTCCTTCACCCAGTGTTCCTTCACATAGTGTTCCTTCACCCAGTGTTCTTTCACCCAGTATTTCTTCACCCAGTGTTCCTTCACCCAGTGTTCCTTCACCCAGTATTTCTTCACCCAGTGTTCCTTCACCCAGTGTTCATTCACTCAGTGTTCCTTCACTCAGTGTTCCTTCACCCAGTGTTCCTTCACTCAGTGTTCCTTCACTCAGTGTTCCTTCACCCAGTGTTCCTTCACTCAGTGTTCCTTCACTCAGTGTTCCTTCACCCATTGTTGCTTCACTCAGTGTTCCTTCACCTAGTGTTTTTCACTCAGTTTTCTTTCACTCAGTGTTCCTTCACTCAGTGTTCCTTCACTCAGTGTTCCTTCACTCAGTGTTCCTTCACCCAGTGTTCCTTCACCCAATGTTCCTTCACTCAGTGTTCCTTCACTCAGTGTTCCTTCACTCAGTGTTCCTTCACCCAGTGTTCCTTCACCCAATGTTCCTTCACCCAGTGTTCCTTCACTCAGTGTTCCTTCACTCAGTGTTCCTTCACTCAGTTTTCCTTCACCCAATGTTCCTTCACCCTGTGTTCCTTCACTCAGTGTTCCTTCACTCAGTGTTCCTTCACCCAATATTCCTTCACTCAGTGTTCCTTCACTCAGTGTTCTTTCACTCAGTGTTCCTTCATTCAGTGTTCCTTCACTCAGTGTTCCTTCATCCATTGTTCCTTCACCCAATGTTCCTTCACCCAGGGTTCCTTCACCCAGTGTTCCTTCACTCAGTGTTCCTTCACTAAATGTTCCTTCACCCAATGTTCCTTCTCCCAAGTGTTCCTTCACCCAGTGTTCCTTCACCCAGTGTTCCTTCATCCAGTGTTCCTTCACCCAGTGTTCCTTCACCCAGTGTTCCTTCATCCACTGTTCCTTCACCCAGTGTTCCTTCACCCAGTGTTCCTTCACCCAGTGTTCCTTCACCCAGTGTTCCTTCACCCAGTGTTCCTTCATCCAGTGTTCCTTCACCCAGTGTTCCTTCATCCAGTGTTCCTTCACCAGTGTTCCTTCACCCAGTGTTCCTTCACCCAGTGTTCCTTCATCCAGTGTTCCTTCACCCAGTGTTCCTTCACCCAGTGTTCCTTTATCCAGTGTTCCTTCACCCAGTGTTCCTTCATCCAGTGTTCCTTCATCCAGTGTTCCTTCACCCAGTGTTCCTTCACCCAGTGTTCCTTCATCCAGTGTTCCTTCACCCAGTGTTCCTTCATCCAGTGTTCCTTCACAAAGTGTTCCTTCATCCAGTGTTCCTTCACCCAGTGTTCCTTCATCCAGTGTTCCTTCACCCAGTGTTCCTTCACCCAGTGTTCCTTCACCAGTGTTCCTTCACTCAGTGTTCCTTCACTCAGTGTTCCTTCACTCAGTGTTCCTTCACTCAGTGTTCCTTCACTCAGTGTTCCTTCACCCAGTGTTCCTTCACTCAGTGTTCCTTCACTCAGTGTTCCTTCACCCAGTGTTCCTTCACCCAGTGTTCCTTCACCCAGTGTTCCTTCACTCAGTGTTCCTTCACCCAGTGTTTTTTCACTCAGTTTTCTTTCACTCAGTGTTCCTTCACTCAGTGTTCCTTTACTCAGTGTTCCTTCACCCAGTGTTCCTTCACCCAATGTTCCTTCACTCAGTTTTCCTTCACCCAATGTTCCTTCACCCTGTGTTCCTTCACTCAGTGTTCCTTCACTCAGTGTTCCTTCATCCAATGTTCCTTCACTCAGTGTTCCTTCACTCAGTGTTCTTTCACTCAGTGGTCCTTCACTCAGTGTTCCTTCACTCAGTGTTCCTTCTTCCATTGTTCCTTCACCCAATGTTCCTTCACCCAGTGTTCCTTCACCCAGTGTTCCTTCACTCAGTGTTCCTTCACTCAGTGTTCCTTCACCCAATGTTCCTTCTCCCAGGTGTTCCTTCACTCAGTGTTCTTTCACTCAGTGTTCCTTCACTCATTGTTCCTTCATTCAGTGTTCCTTCACTCAGTGTTCCTTCACCCAGTGTTCCTTCACCCAGTGTTCCTTCACCCAGTGTTCCTTCACCCAGTGTTCCTTCACTCAGTGTTCCTTCACCCAGCGTTCCTTCACCCAGTGTTCCTTGTCTCTCCCCTATCTACTATACATAAATTTTCCACCCACTCACGCCCACATACGCCCATGAGGCTCACTGCCCACTCTACCCATACGGGGAGGTAGTAGAGAAAGAGAGTGATAACTGGGACACAAAACTTGAGATTAATGAAGTGACTGAGAGATATTATGGAAAGTTATCAGATGGGATGTTCTCAAGAGGATGGCAGATGATGAGAGAAACGACAACACAACACAAACACACACACACACACACACACACACACACACACACACACACACACACACACACACACACACACACACAACACACACACACACACACACACACACACACACACACACAAGCACGTAAAGAAACTAGAGAAAGTGCAAAGGTTTGCGACAAGGTTAGTTCCACAACTCAGGGGTCTGTCCTATGAAGAAAGGTTGAGGGAAATAGGACTAACAACACTGGAGGAAAGAAGTTTCAGAGGAGACATGATAATGACATACAAAATACTGCGGGGAATTGACAAGGTAGACAGTGACAGGTTGTTCCAGAGAGGGAACACAGAAACAAGGGGACACAACTGGAAGCTGAAGACTCAGATGAGTCAAAGGGATGTTAGGAATCATTTCTTCAGCCACAGAGTAGTCAGGAAGTGGAATAGTCTAGAGAAAGACATAGTGGAGGCAGGAACCATACACAGTTTTAAGACGAGGTATGATAAAGCTCATGGAGCAGGGAGAGCAGAGACCCAGTAGCGGACAGCGAAGAGGCGGGGCCAGGAGCTGAGTCTCGACCCCTGCAACCACAATTAGGTGAGTACACAGTAGGGACGCCGCGTGGGATAGTCAAAACTTGTAGGTCTGTGAATATAAGTGTTTTTGAGGGCTAACCAAGGGTAATACAGGGGTTATTAAGTGTGTCACATAAGTGTGGGGAGAGCCATAATTTTATAAGTGAACTAGAAATAAATATTTGGTGGTGGGGTCAGAGTGGGCCTAGTGTGCTCCAGGCGACGGTGCCACGTGTGTCACCCTAGATAATAAAGTGAAATAAATATGTGACAAGTGAAAGAAATACAGTGAATAGGTTATATTATATATCGACAAGAAACGAAAGTGGATATACGCCAGAACATCACATTGAGTTGGACAATCTACAAGATACTACACGCTGGCCAAGCTGCATCGCATTGCAAATATTCACCTATGCGTGGTTTTCAGGGTGTCGGGAGTAAGTTCCAATTACCTAACCGCTAAGCTGATTGTGAACGGTCAACTCTCATAGTAAGATAAGGAATAGGATATCAAGTACTCGGTAACAAATAGCAATTGGTAATTTCTAGTAGAAAAGGGCGAGCAGACAGGTGAATCTTAGAATACATTAACTGGTAGATCAGGTGTGTCAGGTCAGGCCAGGTAGAGGAGCACTGTAGACTACGTGTGTGTTACTCGCAGACCCCACATACACACATACATACATACACACTCATACACTATAACACAATTTCACCACTACTTTTCACACAATAAATCCACACACATATAGTTCTGCACACACACACACACACACACACACACACACACACACACACACACACACACACACACACAATATGAAAATGATATAGCATCAAAAGTCAAGTCTGACCCGAAGCTGTTGTATAGCCACATCAGGAGGAAAACAACAGTCAAGGACCAGGTAATCAGGCTGAGGAAGGAAGGTGGGGAGTTCACAAGAAACAACCAAGAGGTATGTGAGGAGCTCAACATGAGATTTAAAGAAGTATTTACAGAGGAGACAGGAAGGACTCCAGGAATTCAGAATAGGGAGGTTTACCAAAAAGTGCTGGATGAAATACACACAACCGAGAAGGAGGTGAAGAAGCTGTTATGTGAACTCGATACTTCAAAAGCGGTGGGACCGGACAACATTTCTCTGTGGGTCCTTAGAGAGGGAGCAGAGATGTTGTGTGTGCCACTAACAAAAATCTTCAACACATCCATTGAAACTGGGCAACTACCTGAGGCGTGGAAGATGGCAAATGTAGTCCCAATTTTTAAGAAAGGAGATAGACACGAGGCATTAAACTACAGACCTGTGTCACTGACGTGTATAGTATGCAAAATCATGGAGAAGATCATCAGGAGGAGAGTGGTGGAGCACCTAGAAAGACACAAGATTATAAACGACAACCAGCACGGTTTCAGGGAAGGAAAATCCTGTGTCACAAACCTACTGGAGTTTTATGACAAGGTAACATAAGTAAGACACGAGAGAGAGGGGTGGATAGACTGCATTTTCTTGGACTGCAAGAAGGCGTTCGACACAGTTCCTCACAAGAGGTTAATGCAAAAGCTAGAGGATCAGGCACACCTAACAGGAAAAGCACTGCAATGGATCAGAGAATATCTGAGAGGGAGGCAACAACGAGTCATGGTACGTGACGAGGTGTCAAAGTGGGCACCTGTGACGAGCGGGGTTCCACAAGGGTCAGTCCTAGGACCTGTACTGTTTTTGGTATATGTGAATGACATAACGGAAGGGATAGACTCAGAAGTGTCCCTGTTTGCAGATGATGTGACGTTAATGAGAAGAATCAAATCAGTCGAGGATCAGGCAGGATTACAAAGAGACCTGGACAGGCTACAAGCCTGGTCCAGTAACTGGCTCCTTGAATTTAACCCTGCCAAATGTAAAGTCATGAATATCGGGGAAGGGCAAAGAAGACCGCAGACAGAGTATAGTCTAGGTGGCCAAAGACTACAAACCTCACTCAAAGAAAAAGATCTTGGGGTGAGTATAATACCGAGCACATCTCCTGAGGCACACATCAATCAGATAACTGCTGCAGCATACGGGCGCCTGGCAAACCTAAGAATAGCGTTCCAATACCTCACTAAGGAATCATTCAAGACTCTGTACACCATATACGTCAGGCCCATACTGGAGTATGCAGCACCAGTTTGGAACCCACACCTGGTCAAGCACGTCAAGAAATTAGAGAAAGTGCAAAGGTTTGCAACAAGACTAGTCCCAGAGCTAAGGGATTGTCCTACGAAGAAAGGTTAAGGGAAATCGGCCTGACGACACTAGAGGACAGGAGGGTTAGGGAGACATGGTAACGACATATAAAATACTGCGAGGAATAGATAAGGTGGACAGAGACAAAATGTTCCAGAGAGGGGACACAGAAACAAGGGGTCACAATTGGAAGTTGAAGACTCCTATGAGTCAAAGGGATGTTAGGAAGTATTTCTTCAGTCATAGAGTTGTCAGGAAGTAGAATAGCTTAGAAAGCGACATAGTGGAGGCAGGAACCATACATAGTTTTAGGACTAGGTTTGATAAAGCTCATGGAGCAGGGAGAGAGAGGACCTAGTAGCAATCAGTGAAGAGGCGGGGCCAGGAGCTATGACTCGACCCCTGCAACCACAAATAGGTGAGTACAAATAGGTGAGTACACTCACACACATACACACACACATACACACACTCACACATACACACACTCACACACACACACACACACACACACACACACACACACACACACACACACACACACATATTCCTGGACTGTAAGAAGGCATTTGACACAGTCCCACACAAGAGATTAGTGCAGAAGCTGGAGGACCAGGCAGGGATAACAGGGAAGGCACTACAATGGATCAGGGAATACTCGGAAGACAGCATCGGTATTTGTGCGAGTGTCATGAGGGACGGACATGGTTCCAAGTGTCAGGACCTGTTTCGATGTGTGAAGATGAGGAAGACAAGAATTCAATCGGACGAGGACCAGGCAGAACTACAAAGGGATCTAGACAGGCTGCAAGACTGGTCCAGCAATTGGCTCCTGGAGTTCAACCCCACCAAGTGCAAAGTCATGAAGATTGGGGAAGGGCAAAGAAGACCGCAGACGGAGTACAATCTAGGGGGCCAGAGACTGCAAACCTCAAGCAAGGAAAAAGATCTTGGGGTGAGTATAACACCAGGCACGTCTCCTGAGGCGCACATCAACCAAATAACTGCTGCAGCATATGGGCGCCTAGCAAACCTAAGAACAGCATTCCGACATCTTAATAAAGAATTGTTCAGGACCCTGTACACTGTGTACGTTAGGCCCATACTGGAGTATGCAGCACCAGTTTGGAACCCACATCTATCCAATCACGTAAAGAAGCTAGAGAAAGTGCAAAGGTTTGCAACAAGACTAGTCCCGGAGCTAAGGGGTATGTCCTACGAGGAGAGGTTAAGGGAAATCGACCTGACGACACTGGAGGACAGGAGAGATAGGGGGACATGATAACGACATATAAAATACTGAGAGGAATTGACAAAGTGGACAGAGACAGAATGTTCCAGAGATGGGACACAGCAACAAGGTGACACAGTTGGAAGTTGAAGACTCAAATGAATCACAGGGATGTTAGGAAGTATTTCTTCAGTCACAGAGTTGGTCGGGAAGTGGAATAGTTTGGGAAGCGATGTAGTGGAGGCATGTTCCATACATAGCTTTAAGGAGAGGTATGATAAAGCTCATGGAGCCGGGAGCGTGACCCAGTAGCGGCCAGTGAAGAGGCGGGGCCAGGAGCTATGACTCGACCCCTGCAACCACAACTAGGTGAGACACACACACACACACACACACACAGACTCAGAAGTGTTTCTGTTCGCAGATGATGTGAAATTAATGAGGAGAATCACATCGGAAGAGGACCAAGCAGGACTTCAAACAGACCTGGACAAGCTTGACATCTGGTCTAGCAACTGGCTTCTCGAATTCAATCCCACCAAATGCAAAGTCATGAAGATCGGAGAAGGACAAAGAAGACCGCTGACAGAGTACAGGCTAGGTGGACAAGGGCTACAAACCTCGGCAAAGGAGAAAGACCTTGGGGTGAGTATAACGCCAAGTACGTCTCCGGAGGCACACATCAACCAGATAACTGCGGCAGCATATGGGCGACTGGCAAACCTAAGATTAGCGTTCCGTTACCTAAACAAGGAATCGTTCAAGACACTGTACACCGTGTACGTCAGGCCCATACTAGAATATGCAGCACCAGTCTGGAACCCACACCTGGTCAAGCACGTAAAGAAACTAGAGAAAGTGCAAAGGTTTGTGACAAGGCTAGTTCCACAACTCAGGGGTCTGTCCTATGAAGAAAGGTTGAGGGAAATAGGACTAACAGCACTGGAGGAAAGAAGGGTCAGAGGAGACATGATAACGACATACAAAATACTGCGGGGAATCGACAAGGTAGACAGGGACAGGATGTTCCAGAGAGGGAACACAGAAACAAGGGGACACAACTGGAAGCTGAAGACTCAGATGAGTCAAAGGGATGTTAGGAAGCATTTCTTCAGCCACAGAGTAGTCAGGAAGTGGAATAGTCTAGAGAAAGATATAGTGGAGGCAGGAACCATACATAGTTTTAAGACGAGGTATGATAGAGCTCATGGAGCAGGGAGAGCAGAGACCCAGTAGCGGACAGCGAAGAGGCGGGGCCAGGAGCTGAGACTCGACCCCTGCAACCACAATTAGGTGAGTACAATTAGGTGAGTACATACACACATACACACACACACACACACACACAGGAGCTCAACTTGAGGTTTAAGGAAGTATTCACAATGGAGGAAGGAAGGCAGCTGGGTAGACAGGACATGGTTCGTCACCAACAAGGGATGTACCAAGTGCTAGAGGGCATACACACAACTGAGGAGGAGGTGAAGCAGTTACTCAGTGACCTCGATACCTCAAAGGCGATGGGTCCGGACAATATCTCCCCGTGGGTTCTTCGGGAAGGAGCTGAGGTACTGAGTGTGCCACTTACCATAATATTCAACACATCACTTGAAACTGGGCAGCTACCTGAGGTATGGAAGAAGGCCAATGTAGTCCCCATCTTTAAAAAAGGAGACAGAAAAGAGGCACTAAACTATAGACCGGTGTCACTTACATGTATAGTGTGCAAAGTCCTGGAGAAAATCATCAGGAAAAGAATGGTGGAACACCTTGAGCGGAACAGGATAATAAACACCAGACAGCATGGATTCCGGGAAGGCAAATCCTGTGTAACAAACCTCCTAGAGTTCTATGATAAAGTAACAGAGGTAAGGCAGGAGAGAGAAGGGTGGATTGATTGCATTTTCCTGGACTGCAGGAAGGCCTTCGACACAGTTCCTCACATGAGATTAGTAAAGAAGTTGGAAGAACAAGCAGGTATAACAGAAAGGGCACTGGAATGGATCAGGGAATACCTCAAAGGGAGGCAACAACGGGTCATGGTGCGTGGTGAGGTATCACAGTGGGCGCCTGTGACGAGTGGTGTACCGCAGGGGTCAGTCCTAGGACCAGTGTTATTCCTGGTATATGTAAATGACATGACGGACGGGATAGACTCAGAAGTGTCTCTATTCGCGGATGATGTGAAAATAATGAGGAGAATCACATCGGAAGAGGACCAGGCAGGGCTGCAAACAGACCTGGACAAGCTCGACATCTGGTCTAGCAGTTGGCTTCTCGAATTCAATCCCTCCAAATGCCAAGTCATGAGGATCGGAGAAGGGCAAAGAAGACCGCTGACAGAGTACAAGCTAGGCGGACAAAGGCTACAAACCTCGGCAAAGGAGAAAGACCTTGGAGTGAGTATAACGCCTAGCACGTCTCCGGAGGCACACATCAACCAGATAACTGCGGCAGCATATGGGCGTCTGGCAAACCTTAGATTAGCGTTCCGTTACCTTAACAAGGAATCGTTCAAGACACTGTATACCGTGTACGTCAGGCCCATACTAGAATATGCAGCACCAGTCTGGAACCCACACCTGGTCAAGCACGTAAGGAAACTAGAGAAAGTGCAAAGGTTTGCGACAAGGTTAGTTCCACAACTCAGGGGTCTGTCTTATGAAGAAAGGTTGAGGGAAATAGGACTAACAACACTGGAGGAAAGAAGGGTCAGAGGAGACATGATAACGACATACAAAATACTGCGGGGAATTGACAAGGTAGATAGTGACAGGTTGTTTCAGAGAGGGAACACAGAAACAAGGGGACACAACTGGAAGCTGAAGACTCAGATGAGTCAAAGGGATGTCAGGAAACATTTCTTCAGCCACAGAGTAGTCAGGAAGTGGAATGGACTAGAGAAAGATATAGTAGAGGCAGGAACCATACATAGTTTTAAGACAAGGTATGATAAAGCTCATGGAGCAGGGAGAGCAGAGACCCAGTAGCAGACAGCGAAGAGGCGGGGCAAGGAGCTGAGTCTCGACCCCTGCAACCACAATTAGGTGAGTACACACACACACACACACACACACAAACAAGGAAGAAATACAACATTAAAACGCACTGAAAAAATCGGCCACGCTTACATATTTACGCGGGAAAAGTGTTGCCAGAAGCTGTGATGAGAGAACACCTGAGGGATCAATATTGTTAGTGTAGGGTGTTACACCTGGCAACACTGTAACACCTGCCCCGGTACTGTCAACACCTCCCCAGTACTAAAAATACCTGCCCCAGTACTGTTAACACCACCCCAGTACTACCAACACCTCCCCAGTACTAAAAACACCTCCCCGGTACTGCCAACACCTCTCAGTACTCCCAACACCTCCTCAGTACTGCCAACACCTCCCCAGTACTACCAACACCTCCCTAGTACTGCCAACACGTCCCCAGTACTACCAACACCTCCCTAGTACTGCCAACACCTCCCCAGTACTGTCAACACCTCCCAGTACTCCCAACACCTCCCCAGTACTACCAACACCTCCCTAGTTCTGCCAACACCTCCCCAGTACTATCAACACCTCCCAGTACTCCCAACACCTCCCCAGTACTCCAAACACCTCCCCAGAACTACCAACACCTTCCCAGTACTACCAACACCTCCCCAGTACTGCCAACACCTCCCCAGTACTGCCAACACCTTCTCAGTACTGCCAACACCTCCCCAGTACTACCAACACCTCCCCAGTACTGCCAACACCTCCCCAGTACTACCAACACCTCCCCAGTACTGCCAACACCTTCGTAGTACTACCAACACCTCCCCAGTACTACCAACAACACCCCAGTACTACCAACAACTCCCCAGTACTACCAAAACCTCCTCAGTACTGCCAACACCTCCCCAGTACTACAAACACCTCCCCAGTACTACCAACACCTCCCCAGTACTACCAACACCTTCCCAGTACTACCAACACCTTCCCAGTACTACCAACACCTCACCAGTACTACAAGCAACTCCCCAGTACTACCAACACCTCCCCAGTACTACCAACAACTCCCCAGTACTACCAACACCTCCTCAGTACTGCCAACACCTCCCCAGTACTACAAACACCTCCCCAGTACTACCAACACCTCCCCAGTACTACAAACACCTTCCCAGTACTACCAACACCTTCCCAGTACTACCAACACCTCACCAGTACTACCAACAACTCACCAGTACTACCAACACCTTCCCAGTACTACCAACACCTTCCCAGTACTACCAACACCTCACCAGTACTACCAACAACTTCCCAGTACTACCAACACCTTCCCAGTACTACCAACACCTTCTCAGTACTGCCAACACCTTCCCAGTACTCCAACACTCCAGATACTGTCAACACATCTTCCCAGTACTACCGCACCTCCAGTGATACTAAAACCTCCCAGTTACCAACACCTCCAGTACATGTTAACACCTCCAGTACTACTAACACTCACCAGTACTACCAACACTCCCAGCAACTACCAACACATCTCCCACTACTGCCAACACTTTCCCAGTACTACCAACACCTCCCGTACTACACAACACCTCCCAGTACTACCAACACCTCCAGTACTACAACACTTCCCACTACTACAACATCTTCCCAGACTACAAACCTTCCCAGTACTACGAACACCTTCCCAGTACTACCAACACCTTCCCAGTACTCCAACACCTCCACAGTACTACCAACACCTCCCCATAAGACCAACACCTCCCAGTACTACCAACACCTCCCCAGTACAAAACACCCTCAGTACTACCAACACCTCCCCAGTACTACCAACACCTTCCCAGTACTACCAACACCTTCCAGACTCCAACACCTCCCAGTACTACCAACACCTTCCCAGTACTACCAACACCTCCCAGTACTGACCAACACCTCCCAGTACTACCAACACCTTCCAGTACTACCAACACCTTCCCAGTACTACCAACACCTCCCAGTACTACAACACCTTCGTTCCCACTCTGTTCTGTAACTCTCCCCAGTACTATCAACTCCTCCAAGTACTCCAACACCTCAGTACTGCAAAGCACCTCCAGTACTAAACATTCCCAGTACTCCACTCCAGTACTGCAACACCTCCAGTACTCCAACACCTCCAGTCTCCAACTCCATCTACCAACACCCTAGTCCAACACCTCCATCCAACACCCCATACTCAACACCTTCTAGTACTCCAACACTCAGTACTCCAACACCTCCCCATACACCTCACTCCAACACCTCCAGTTCCAAACCTCAGACTACAACCTCCTCTACCAACACACGTACACCAACACCAATAACCTCCCAGTACTCAACACTCGTCTCAATACTCCACTCAACAGTACTACCAACACCTCCCAGTTAACTCCAGTACCACCCCAGTACTCAACACCTCCATACTACCAACACTCCAGTACTACCAACACTCCATCAACACCTCCAGTACTCCAACACCTCCATACTACACCCAGTACCAACACCCCATACACCACACCTCCCAGTACTGCAACTCATACTAACACCCCGTACCAACACCTCCAGTACTACAACCCCATACTACCAACACTCCAGTTACCACTTCCCAGTACTACCAACACCTCCCCAGTACTACCAACACATTCCCACTACTACCAACATCTTCCCAGTACTACCAACACCTTCCCTGTACTACCAACACCTTCCCAGTACTACCAACACCTCCCCAGTACTACTAACACCTTCCCACTACTACCAACATCTTCCCAGTACTACCAACACCTTCCCACTACTACCAACACCTTCCCAGTACTACCAACACCTTCCCAGTACTACCAACACCTCCACAGTACTACCAACACCTCCCCAATAAGACCAACACCTTCCCAGTACTACCAACACCTCCCCAGTACAAACAACACCTCTTCAGTACTACCAACACCTCCCCAGTACTACCAACACCTTCTCAGTACTACCAACACCTTCCCAGCACTACCAACACCTTCCCAGTACTACCAACACCTTCCCAGCACTACCAACACCTTCCCAGTACTACCAACACCTTCCCAGTACTACCAACACCTTCACAGTACTACCAACACCTTCCCAGCACTACCAACACCTTCCCAGTACTACAAACACCTTGCCATTGTACTTTTTATTGTTACTTTCTCAGTCTACCAATTCCCGCAATTATTCAACATCTTCCCAGTACTGATAGAGCTTCATAGTGTACAACATTCAGACTACCAACCTTCCAGATTACTACTGAGCTACCTTCGTATGGTAGTATTGGTAATTTAGTTACTATATGGTAGTATCTTCGATAGTACTTATAGTGAGTACTGGTGTAGTGGATGGTAGTAGTGGTAATACTGTAGTAGTGGTAGTACTGGTAGTAGTGGTAGTAGTTGTAATACTGGAAGTAGTGGTATTACTGGTAGTAGTGGTAATACTGGTAGTAGTGGTAGTACTGGTAGTAGTGGTAGTAGTTGTAATACTGGAAGTA
The DNA here is from genome assembly GCA_009830355.1 of Cherax destructor. Classification (NCBI taxonomy): domain Eukaryota; kingdom Metazoa; phylum Arthropoda; class Malacostraca; order Decapoda; family Parastacidae; genus Cherax; species Cherax destructor. Next base: position 19,130 of record WNWK01017256.1, on the reverse strand, counting down.
GTGGTAGTACTGGTGGTAGTTGTAGTACTGGTAGTAGTGGTAGTACTGGTAGTAGTGGTAGTACTGGTAGTAGTGGTAGTACTGGTGGTAGTACTGAAGTATGTAGTAGTGGTAGTAGCTTGTAGTAGGGTGGTAGCTATGTAGCTGGTAGTACTGGTAGTACTGGTATGTGGTAGTACTGGTGGATGTTAGTAGTGGTAGTACTGGTAGTACTGGAGTACTGGTGTAGTGGTAGTACTGGTGGTAGGTAGCTGGTAGTAGTGGTATACTGGTAGTAGTGTAGTACTGGTAGTAGTGGTAGTACTGGTGGTAGTACTGGTGGTAGTACTTGTAGTAGTGGTAGTAGTACTGGTAGTACTGGTGGTAGTACTAAAAGTACTGGTAGTAGTGGTAGTAGTAGTGGTAGTACTGGTAGTAGTGGTAGTACTGGTGGTAGTACTGGTAGTAGTGGTAGTAGTACTGGTAGTAGTGGTAGTAGTACTGGTAGTAGTGGTAGTAGTAGTGGTAGTAGTACTGGTAGTAGTGGTAGTAGTACTGGTAGTAGTGGTAGTAGTACTGGTAGTATGGTAGTAGTGGTAGTACTGGTAGTAGTGGTAGTACTGGTAGTAGTGGTAGTACTGGTAGTAGTGGTAGTACTGGTGGTAGTACTTGTAGTAGTGGTAGTAGTACTGGTAGTAGTGGTAGTAGTGGTAGTACTGGTGGTAGTACTGGTAGTAGTGGTAGAAGTACTGGTAGTACTGGTAGTACTGGTAGTACTGGTAGTAGTGGTAGTACTGGTGGTAGTACTTGTAGTAGTTGTAGTAGTACTGGTAGTAGTGGTAGTAGTGGTAGTACTGGTGGTAGTACTGGTAGTAGTGGTAGTAGTCTGGTAGTACTGGTAGTAGTGGTAGTACTGGTAGTAGTGGTAGTACTGGTAGTAGTGGTAGTACTGGTAGTAGTGGTAGTACTGGTAGTAGTGGTAGTACTGGTGGTAGTACTGGAAGTACTGGTAGTAGTGGTAGTAGTACTGGTAGTACTGGTAGTAGTGGTAGTACTGGTAGTAGTGGTAGTACTGGTGGTAGTACTGGAAGTACTGGTAGTAGTGGTAGTAGTACTGGTAGTACTAGTGGTAGTTGTAGTACTGGTAGTAGTGGTTGTAGTGGTAGTATGGTAGGTAGTACTGGAAGTACTGGTAGTAGTGGTAGTAGTACTGGTAGTAGTGGTAGTACTGGTGGTAGTACTTGTAGTAGTGGTAGTAGTACTGGTAGTAGTGGTAGTAGTACTGGTAGTAGTGGTAGTAGTAGTACTGGTAGTAGTGGTAGTAGTACTGGTAGTAGTGGTAGTAGTAGTACTGGTAGTAGTGGTAGTAGTAGTACTGGTAGTAGTGGTAGTAGTACTGGTAGTAGTGGTAGTAGTACTGGTAGTAGTGGTAGCACTGGTGGTAGTACTTGTAGTAGTGGTAGTAGTACTGATAGTAGTGGTAGTAGTACTGGTAGTAGTGGTAGTACTGGTGGTAGTACTGGTAGTAGTGGTAGTAGTACTGGTAGTAGTGGTAGTAGTACTGGTAGTAGTGGTAGTACTGGTGGTAGTACTTGTAGTAGTGGTAGTAGTACTGGTAGTAGTGGTAGTAGTACTGGTAGTAGTGGTAGTACTGGTGGTAGTACTTGTAGTAGTGGTAGTAGTACTGGTAGTAGTGGTAGTAGTGGTAACAACAGGTGTTACCAACATGTAAACAATACACTATAAACACCACAAACTATAAACTCTGAAAACCACTGCTGATAGTGCAACTTGGAAGACGTCAGTGTATCGCTTAGAGAGGACTCGCTTAAGAGCATTACACCACCTCAACTGTTATCCGATGCTCTTCTGTTTTAACCCAGGATTTAATGCCTTTACGGTTAAGTGGAGAAGGTAGGCGATTACCATCTTGCAGCAGGAGGTATCTGGGAGAGGTTCAGATCCTCTCCTTGTAGGAGGTACCTGGGAGAGGTTCAGATCCTCTCCTTGTAGGAGGTACCTGGGAGAGGTTCAGATCCTCTCCTTGTAGGAGGTACCTGGGAGAGGTTCAGATCCTCTCCTTTGTAGGAGGTACCTGGGAGATGTTCAGATCCTCTCCTTGTAGGAGGTACCTGGGAGAGGTTCAGATCCTCTCCTTGTAGGAGGTACCTGGGAGAGGTTCAGATCCTCTCCTTGTAGGAGGTACCTGGGAGAGGTTCAGATCCTCTCCTTGTAGGAGGTATCTGGGAGAGGTTCATATCCTCTCCTTGTAGGAGGTATCTGGGAGAGGTTCAGATCCTCTCCTTGTAGGAGGTACCTGGGAGAGGTTCAGATCCTTTCCTTGTAGAATCTCAACCTCTTATTGATTATTAGTATTAGTATTTGATGGCAGAATGAGAATGTCTTCACGCGGGATTGTGTCGTTTATATAAGAGGATTGGAATCTTTATATAAGAGGATTGGAATCTTTTTATAAGAGGATTAGAATCTTTATATAAGAGGATTGGAATCTTTATATAAGAGGATTGGAATCTTTATATAGGAGGATTGGTTCCTTTATATAAAGAGGATTGAATTCTTTATATAAGAGGACTGGATCCTTTATATGAGGATTGGATCCTTTATTATGACTGGATCCTTTATGAGGACTGGATCCTTTATGTAAGAGGATTGGATCCTTTATATAAAAGGACTGGAACTTACGTCTCTCTCCCGTGAGCAAATGTTGCTATTATACGCTGGACATTTAGCGAATCGAGGTTTGCACGATGCGTCGCACCGTTGGTCGCGTCGCATCCACCGCAGCCACAAGAACCGCAGCCACAAGAACCGCAGCCGCAGGTGTGAACGATCGCGGTCCTGTTAACTTTGTGAGAACGATCTGTCCGCCTGTGTTGGCCCCTTCTGTTGTTCCACTGTCCAGGGACGTCCTTCTCCCTCAGTTACGTTCCGTTGTTCCACTGTCCAGGGAGGTCCTTCTCCCTCAGTTACGTTCCGTTGTTCCACTGTTCAGAGACGTCGTTCTCCCTCAGTTACGTTCCGTTGTTCCATTGTTCAGAGAGGTCCTTCTCCCTCAGTTACGTTCCGTTGTTCCACTGTCCAGGGAGGTCCTTCTCCCTCAGTTACGTTCCGTTGTTCCACTGTCCAGGGAGGTCCTTCTCCCTCAGTTCTATTTTATTATCAGTTCTGGCTTATATGGTTTCCAACATAAAAATTAATGTGTATTTTGTAAGTTAATAACATTCCATCAAACCTCTACAACAACGTTATGAATAATAATAATAATAATAATAATAATAATAATATTATTATTATTATTATTATTATTTTGTTGTTGTTGTTGTTCTTGTTATTATTATTAAACATAGATGACACGGGGCTGTCAGGTAGTATTTCTTCAACCTTAGCGTTGTCAGGACGTGGAATGACCCTCTCCCTCTCACCTAGGTGTATATACACTGAGAGCTGTGTATATACACTCGAGAGGTGTATATATCAGTGTATATACACTTAAGAGGTGTATATATCAGGGTATATACACTTAAGAGGTGTATATATCAGTGTATATACACTTAAGAGGTGTATATATCAGGGTATATACACTTAAGAGGTGTATATATCAGTGTATATACACTTAAGGGGTGTATATATCCGGGTATATACACTCGAGAGGTGTATATATCAGGGTATATACACTTAAGAGGTGTATATATCAGGGTATATACACTCGAGAGGTGTATATATCAGGGTATATACACTTAAGAGGTGTATATATCAGGGTATATACACTCGAGAGGTGTATATATCAGGGTATATACACTTAAAAGGTGTATATATCAGTGTATATACACTTAAGAGGTGTATATATCAGTGTATATACACTTAAGAGGTGTATATATCAGTGTATATACACTTAAGAGGTGTATATATCAGTTTATATACACTTAAGAGGTGTATATATCAGTGTATATACACTTAAGAGGTGTATATATCAGTTTATATACACTTAAGAGGTGTATATATCAGGGTATATACACTTAAGAGTGATATATCAGGTATATCCTTAAGAGTGTATATATCAGTGTATATACACTTAAGAGGTGTATATATCAGTGTATATACACTTAAGAGGTATATATATCAGTGTATATACACTTAAGAGGTGTATATATCAGGGTATATACACTTAAGAGGTGTATATATCAGTGTATATACACTCGAGAGATGTATATATCAGGGTATATACACTCGAGAGGTGTATATATCATGGTATATACACTTAAGAGGTGTATATATCAGGATATATACACTCGAGAGGTGTATATATCAGGGTATATACACTTAAGAGGTGTATATATCAGTGTATATGCACTTAAGATGTGTATATATCAGGGTATATACACTTAAGAGGTGTATATATCAGTGTATATACACTTAAGAGGTGTATATATCAGGGTATATACACTTAAGAGGTGTATATATCAGAGTATATACACTTAAGAGGTGTATATATCAGGGTATATACACTTAAGAGGTGTATATATCAGAGTATATACACTTAAGAGGTGTATATATCAGTGTATATACACTTAAGAGGTGTATATATCAGTGTATATACACTTAAGAGGTGTATATATCAGGGTATATACACTTAAGAGGTGTATATATCAGGGTATATACACTTAAGAGGTGTATATATTAGTGTAAATACACTTAAGAGGTGTATATATCAGGGTATATACACTTAAGAGGTGTATATATCAGGGTATATACACTTAAGAGGTGTATATATCAGGGTATATACACTTAAGAGGTGTATATATCAGGGTATATACACTTAAGAGGTGTATATATCAGGGTATATACACTCTCCACCTCTAATTCACAGGTGTGACTGATCGTTTACAGGTGTGATCGAGATACACCTGTACTCCCCCCTTCCCATTCTCCCCTCCCCTTCTCCCCTTCCCCTTCTCCCTTTCCCCCTGTCCTGTTCTGGTGTGGGGGAAGTGTTTTTCTCTCTCCCAGTGTTGTAAACAGGTGTGTTGCAAACAGATGTGTTGCAAACAGATGTGTTGCAAACCGATGTGTTGCAAACAGGTATGTTGCAAACAGGTGTGTTGCAATCAGGTGTGTTGCAAACAGATGTGTTGCAACCAGGTGTGTTGCAAACAGATGTGTTGCAAAAAGGTGTGTTGCAAACAGGTGTGTTGCAAACAGATGTGTTGCAAACAGGTGTGTTGCAAACAGATGTGTTGCAAACCGGCGTGTTGCAAACATATGTGTTGCAATCAGGTGTGTTGCAAACAGATGTGTTGCAAACCGGTGTGTTGCAAACAGATGTGTTGCAAACAGGTGTGTTGCAAACAGGTGTGACGTGTCTTGCTCGTCTTCCTGACGTGGCAAACAACGTTAATTACCGCACGCTCTCTATGTCAGGTCACCTTCTTACGTCAGATGAAATGAGGTTACGAAAGATCAAGTTACGTTACGTAACGTCGCGTTACGTACAAGCCAGGTACGTAACGCGACGGGGGAATTACTGTACAACTGTTATGGATTCCATCACACACTGGATTACTCCTTGATGAACTAGATATGGCAGCCAAGTGCCATGAAGATAATATTAGGAGAGATTGTGTGTTATAGGAATGTAATTAGAAGTCTGAGTAGATCTATAACCCACTATGATAATATGAACGTAGATCTATAACCCACTATGATAACATGAACGTAGATCTATAACCCACTATGATAACATGAACGTAGATCTATAACCCACTATGATAACATGAACGTAGATCTATAACCCACTATGATAACATGAACGTAGATCTATAACCCACTATGATAACATGAACGTAGATCTATAACCCACTATGATAACATGAACGTAGATCAATAACCCACTATGATAACATGAACGTAGATCTATAACCCACTATGATAACATGAACGTAGATCTATAACCCACTATGTTAACATGAACGTAGATCAATAACCCACTATGATAACATGAACGTAGATCTATAACCCACTATGATAACATGAACGTAGATAAGTATGTTTATGGAGCAACTTGCAATGTGAACACTGATGTTGTAGTGGCCAGGCTTAGTCTTGTTACAAGTACTGACTGATGTTGTAGTGGCCAGGCTTAGTCTTGTTACAAGTACTGACTGATGTTGTAGTGGCCAGGCTTAGTCTTGTTACAAGTACTGACTGATGTTGTAGTGGCCAGTCTTAGTCTTGTTACAAGTACTGACTGATGTTGTAGTGGCCAGGCTTAGTCTTGTTACAAGTACTGACTGATGTTGTAGTGCCAGGCTTAGTCTTGTTACAAGTACTGACTGATGTTGTAGTGGCCAGTCTTAGTCTTGTTACAAGTACTGACTGATGTTGTAGTGGCCAGGCTTAGTCTTGTTACAAGTACTGACTGATGTTGTAGTGGCCAGGCATAGTCTTGTTACAAGTACTGACTGATGTTGTAGTGGCCAGGCATAGTCTTGTTACAAGTACTGACTGATGTTGTAGTGGCCAGGCTTAGTCTTGTTACAAGTACTGACTGATGTTGTAGTGGCCAGTCTTAGTCTTGTTACAAGTACTGACTGATGTTGTAGTGGCCAGTCTTAGTCTTGTTACAAGTACTGACTGATGTTGTAGTGGCCAGTCTTAGTCTTGTTACAAGTACTGATTGATGTTGTAGTGGCCAGGCTTAGTCTTGTTACAAGTACTGACTGATGTTGTAGTGGCCAGGCTTAGTCTTGTTACAAGTACTGACTGATGTTGTAGTGGCCAGGCTTAGTCTTGTTACAAGTACTGACTGATGTTGTAGTGGCCAGGCTTAGTCTTGTTACAAGTACTGACTGATGTTGTAGTGGCCAGGCTTAGTCTTGTTACAAGTACTGACTGATGTTGTAGTGGCCAGGCTTAGTCTTGTTACAAGTACTGACTGATGTTGTAGTGGCCAGTCTTAGTCTTGTTACAAGTACTGACTGATGTTGTAGTGGCCAGTCTTAGTCTTGTTACAAGTACTGACTGATGTTGTAGTGGCCAGTCTTAGTCTTGTTACAAGTACTGATTGATGTTGTAGTGGCCAGGCTTAGTCTTGTTACAAGTACTGACTGATGTTGTAGTGGCCAGGCTTAGTCTTGTTACAAGTACTGACTGATGTTGTAGTGGCCAGGCTTAGTCTTGTTACAAGTACTGACTGATGTTGTAGTGGCCAGGCTTAGTCTTGTTACAAGTACTGACTGATGTTGTAGTGGCCAGGCTTAGTCTTGTTACAAGTACTGACTGATGTTGTAGTGGCCAGGCTTAGTCTTGTTACAAGTACTGACTGATGTTGTAGTGGCCAGGCTTAGTCTTGTTACAAGTACTGACTGATGTTGTAGTGGCCAGGCTTAGTCTTGTTACAAGTACTGACTGATGTTGTAGTGGCCAGGCTTAGTCTTGTTACAAGTACTGACTGATGTTGTAGTGGCCAGGCTTAGTCTTGTTACAAGTACTGACTGATGTTGTAGTGGCCAGGCTTAGTCTTGTTACAAGTACTGACTGATGTTGTAGTGGCCAGGCTTAGTCTTGTTACAAGTACTGACTGATGTTGTAGTGGCCAGGCTTAGTCTTGTTACAAGTACTGACTGATGTTGTAGTGGCCAGGCTTAGTCTTGTTACAAGTACTGACTGATGTTGTAGTGGCCAGGCTTAGTCTTGTTACAAGTACTGACTGATGTTGTAGTGGCCAGGCTTAGTCTTGTTACAAGTACTGACTGATGTTGTAGTGGCCAGGCTTAGTCTTGTTACAAGTACTGACTGATGTTGTAGTGGCCAGGCTTAGTCTTGTTACAAGTACTGACTGATGTTGTAGTGGCCAGGCTTAGTCTTGTTACAAGTACTGACTGATGTTGTAGTGGCCAGTCTTAGTCTTGTTACAAGTACTGACTGATGTTGTAGTGGCCAGGCTTCTACATCACACTTAAGTTCATCAACAGTGTACTATCTCCACACTCCTTCCCCCTCCTTCCCCCTCTTTATCTCCCCTCCCCTACGCAGCAATGTCACTTCCACATGTGACATGTACACCTGTTGCTGGGACTGCACATGTGAGTGTGTGTGTGTGTACATTACTTTCCTTCACCCACTATATATATATATATATATATATATATATATATATATATATATATATATATATATATATATATATATAACTCACGAAATCGTAATGACACGATTGCAAACAAACCACATACCACGGTGGGGATCGAACCCGCGGTCAGAGAGTCTCAGAACTCCAGACCGTCTCGTAAGCTAGCTGGCCCAGTGGCTTACGCGACGGTCTGGAGTTCTGAGACTCTCTGACCGCGGTTCGAACACCCGTGGATATATATTATTTATATATATATATATATATATAATATATATATATATATATATATATATAAGCAGTAGAACGTCTTGATGACTCTCTCTCTCTCCCCATAGTGTACACAGTGTGGTATCGTGTACACACAGTGTGTTGTACCACACAGTGTGGTATCGTGTACACACAGTGTGGTATCGTGTACACACAGTGTGTTATCGTGTACATACAGTGTGTTATCGTGTACACACAGTGTGTTATCGTGTACACACAGTGTGTTATCGTGTACACACACTGTAGTATCGTGTACACACACTGTAGTATCGTGTATACACAGTGTGGTATCGTGTACACACACTGTAGTATCGTGTACACACACTGTAGTATCGTGTACACACAGTGTGGTATCGTGTACACACAGTGTGGTATCGTGTACACACAGTGTGGTATCGTGTACACACAGTGTGGTATCGTGTACACACAGTGTGTTATCGTGTACACACAGTGTGTTATCGTGTACTCACAGTGTCTTATCGTGTACATACAGTGTGTTATCGTGTACACACAGTGTGTTATCGTGTACACACACTGTAGTATCGTGTACACACACTGTAGTATCATGTACACACACTGTAGTATCGTGTACACACACTGTAGTATCGTGTACACACACTGTAGTATCGTGTACACACTGTAGTATCGTGTACACACACTGTAGTATCGTGTACACACTGTAGTATCGTGTACACACACTGTAGTATCGTGTACACACACTGTAGTATCGTGTACAGACACTGTAGTATCGTGTACACACAGTGTGGTATCGTGTACACACACTGTAGTATCGTGTACACACAGTGTGGTATCGTGTACACACACTGTAGTATCGTGTACACACAGTGTGGTATCGTGTACACACACTGTAGTATCGTGTACACACACTGTAGTATCGTGTACACACACTGTAGTATCGTGTACACACACTGTAGTATCGTGTACACACAGTGTGGTATCGTGTACACACACTGTAGTATCGTGTACACACAGTGTGGTATCGTGTACACACAGTGTGTTATCGTGTACACACACTGTAGTATCGTGTACACACACTGTAGTATCATGTACACACACTGTAGTATCGTGTACACACACTGTAGTATCGTGTACACACACTGTAGCATCGTGTACACACTGTAGTATCGTGTACACACACTGTAGTATCGTGTACACACTGTAGTATCGTGTACACACAGTGTAGTATCGTGTACAGACACTGTAGTATCGTGTACAGACACTGTAGTATCGTGTACAGACACTGTAGTATCGTGTACACACAGTGTGGTATCGTGTACACACACTGTAGTATCGTGTACACACAGTGTGGTATCGTGTACACACACTGTAGTATCGTGTACACACAGTGTGGTATCGTGTACACTCAGTGTGGTATCGTGTACACACAGTGTGGTATCGTGTACACAGAGTGTGGTATCGTGTACACACACTGTAGTATCGTGTACACACACTGTAGTATCGTGTACACACACTGTAGTATCGTGTACACACAGTGTGGAATCGTGTACAGACACTGTAGTATCGTGTACACACAGTGTGGTATCGTGTACACACACATGTACAGTTGTGTACAACAGCTGGTGCTGACAGTCATTGCTTAATTCACCAACCATGAGGCTGTCAGACTGTTGCTACCAGACCATTGTATACACTCATACATACATTGGTATATACACTCATACATACATTGGTATATACACTCATACATACATTGGTATATAAACTCATATATATATTCTTTCTGCTTTCAACACGTCGGCCATTTCCCACCAAGACAGTGTGACCCAAAACAAGAAAAACAAAAATTTATCTTTTTAACTTTAGTAATGTATACAGAGAAGGGGTTACTAGCCCTTTGCTCCCGGCATTTTAGTCGACTCTTACGACACGCATAGCTTACGGAGGAAGAATTCTGTTCCACTTGCCCATGGTAGACAGCAACCACCCAGGGAGGTACTACCGTCCTGCCAGGTGATTGTGAAACAGAAACCTGAAACTGTTTTACATGATGGTAGGATTGCTGGTGTCTTTTTTCTGTCTCATAAACACGCTGGATAACAGGTATATCTAGCTACTTCTACTTACACTTTAGGTCACACTACACTGGCATACACATGCATATATATACATACACACATCTAGGTTTTTCTTCTTTTTCTTGATAGCTCTTGTTCTTTTTATTTTCTCTATTGTCCATGGGGAAGTGGAAAAGAATCTTTCCTCCGTAAGCCATGCGTGTCGTATGAGGCGACTAAAATGCCGGGAGCAATGGGCTAGTAACCCCTTCTCCTGTACACATTTACTAAGAAAGAGAAGAAGGAAAACTTTATAAAACTGGGATGTTTGAATGTGCGTGGATGTAGTGCGGATGATAAGAAAGAGATGATTGCTGATATTATGAATGAAAAGAAGTTGGATGTTCTGGCCCTAAGCGAAACAAAGCTGAAGGGGGTAGGCGAGTTTCAGTGGGGAGAAATAAATGGGATTAAGTCAGGAGTATCTGAGAGAGTTAGAGCTAAGGAAGGGGTAGCAATAATGTTGAAGGATCAGTTATGGAAGGAAAAGAGGGAATATAAATGTGTAAATTCAAGGATTATGTGGATTAAAATAAGGGTCGGATGCGAAAAGTGGGTCATAATAAGCGTGTATGCACCTGGAGAAGAGAGGAGTGTAGAGGAGAGAGAGAGAGATTTTGGGAGATGTTAAGCGAGTGTGTAGGAACTTTTGAACCAAGTGAGAGAGTAATTGTGGTAGGGGACCTAAATGTTAAAGTGGGAGAAACATGTAGAGACGGTGTAGTAGGTAAGTTTGGGGTGCCAGGTGTAAATGATAATGGGAGCCCTTTGATTGAACTTTGTATAGAAAGGGGTTTAGTTATAGGTAATACATATTTTAAGAAAAAGAGGATAAATAAGTATACAAAATATGATGTAGGGCGTAATGACAGTAGTTTGTTGGACTACGTATTGGTAGATAAAAAACTGTTGAGTAGACTTCAGGATGTACATGTTTATAGAGGGGCCACAGATATATCAGATCACTTTTTAGTTATAGCTAAAGTGGGAGTAAAAGGTAGAAGGGATACAAGGAAATTAGAAGCAGTAAGTAAGAGAGGTGAAGGTTTATAAACTAAAAGAGGAGGCAGTTAGGGTAAGATATAAACAACTATTGGAGGATAGATAGGCTAGTGAGAGTGTAGGCAATGGGGTCGAAGATGTATGGGGTAGATTTAAAAATGTAGTGTTAGAGTGTTCAGCAGAAGTTTGTGGTTACAGGCGAGTGGGTGCGGGAGGGAAGAAGAGCGATTGGTGGAATGATGATGTAAAGAGAGTAGTAAGGGAGAAAAAGCTAGCATATGAGAGGTTTTTACAAAGTAGAAGTGAAGCAAGGTGAGAAAAAGAGAGGTTAAGTGAGTGGTGAAGCAATGTAAAAAGAGAGCAAATGAGTGAGTGGGTGAGATGTTATCAACAAATTTTGTTGAAAATAAGAAAAAGTTTTGGAGTGAGATTAATAAGTTGAGGAAGCCTAGGGAACAAATGGATTTGACAGTTAAAAATAGGAGAGGAGAGTTATTAAATGGAGAGTTAGAGGTATCGGGAAGATGGAGGGAATATTTTGAGGAGTTGTTAAATGTTGATGAAGACAGGGAAGCTGTGATTTCGTGTATAGGGCAAGGAGGAATAACATCTTGTAGGAGTGTGGAAGAGCCAGTTGTGAGTGTGGGGGAAGTTCGTGAGGCAGTGGCTAGAATGAAAGGGGGTAAGGCAGCTGGGATTGATGGGAGGGGGACTATTTCCCAGTAAAAGTAGGCCTTAGACAAGGATGTGTGATGTCACCGTGGTTGTTCAATATATTTATAGATGGGGTTGTAAGAGAAGTGAATGCTAGGGTCTTGGCAAGAGGTGTGGGGTTAAAAGATAAATAATCAAATACAAAGTGGGAGTTGTCACAGTTGCTTTTTGCTGATGACACTGTGCTTTTGGGAGATTCTGAAGAGAAGTTGCAGAGGTTGGTGGATGAATTTGGTAGGGTGTGTAAAAGAAGAAAATTGAAAGTGAATATAGGAAAGAGTAAGGTGATGAGGATAACAAAAAGATTAAGTGACGAAAGATTGGATATCAGATTGGAGGGAGAGAGTATGGAGGAGGTGAATGTATTCAGATATTTGGGAGTGGACATGTCAGCAGATGGGTCTATGAAGGATGAGGTGAATCATAGAATTGATGAGAGGAAAAGGGTGAGTGGATTACTTCGGAGTCTGTGGAGACAAAGAACTTTGTCCATGGAAGTAAAGAGGGGAATGTATGAGAGTATAGTTATACCAACACTCTTATATGGGTGTGAAGCATGGGTGATGAATGTTGCAACGAGGAGAAGGCTGGAGGCAGTGGAGATGTCATGTCTGAGGTCAATGTGTGGTGTGAATATAATGCAGAGAATTCGGAGTTTGGAAATTAGGAGGAGGTGCGGGATTACCAAAACTATTATCCAGAGGGCTGAGGCGGGGTTGTTGAGGTGGTTCGGACATGTAGACAGAATGACTTCGAGAGTGTATAAATCTGTAGTGGAGGGAAGGCGGGGTAGGGGTCTGCCTAGGAAAGGTTGGAGGGAGGGGGGTAAAAGAGGTTTTGTGTGCGAGGGGCTTGGACTTCCAGCAAGCATGTGTGAGCGTATTTGATAGGAGTGAATGGAGACAAATGGTTTTTAATACTTGACGTGCTGTTGGAGTGTGAGCAAAGTAACATTTATGAAGGGATTCAGGGAAACCGGCAGGCCGGACTTGAGTCCTGGAGATGGGAAGTACAGTGTCTGCACTCTGAAGGAGGGGTGTTAATGTTGCAGTTTTATAACTGTAGTGTAAAGCACCCCTCTGGCAAGACAGTGATGGAGTGAATGATGATAAAAGTTTTTCTTTTTCGGGCCACCCTGCCTTGGTGGGAATCGGCCGATGTGTTAATAAATAAAGAACAAGAACTAGTAAGAAAATAGAAGAAAACCCAGAGCGGTGTATATATATATCCTTGTACATGCATATATATTCCCTCACTTCTTCGCTCCCTCCCTCTATCTCCTTCCCTCCCTCTGCTCCCTCCCTCTCTCTCCTTCCCTCCCTCCTTCCTCCCTGGTTCAATATTAGTATCTCTGCATAATTTTTGACGTAAGACATAAGAAAGTTATGAAGAGAGAGAGAGAGAGAGAGAGAGAGAGAGAGAGAGAGAGAGAGAGAGAGAGAGAGAGAGAGAGAGAGAGAGGATGGTTGGGATAAATTAGTTAATTATTCCTCGTGACTTTGTTTATATCTGTCGTAAGTGCTTACTATATCTACCGTGATCACTCACACTATTATGTCCCTGGGGGTCAAAGGACCATTGTGTATACACTCTGGGGTCGCTCTTGCCTCTTGTGTGCCAACACTGTGTTGGGTGAGTGTGGCAACACTGTCTTGGGTGAGTGTGGCAACACTGTGCTGGGTAAGTGTGGCAACACTGTGTTGCGTGAGTGTGGCAACACTGTTGGTAGAGTGTGGCAACACTGTGCTGCTGGGTGAATGTGGCAACACTGTGTTGGGTTAGTGTGGCAACACTGTGCTGGGTGAGTGTGGCACCACTGTGTTGGTGAGTGTGGCAACACTGTGTTGGGTGAGTGTGACAACACTGTGTTGGGTGAGTGTGGCAACACTGTGCTGGGTGAGTGTGACAACACAGTGTTGGGTGAGTGTGGCAACACTGTGCTGGGTGAGTGTGGCAACACTGTGCTGGGTAAGTGTGGCAACACTGTGTTGGGTGAGTGTGGCAACATTGTGTTGAGTGAGTGTGGCAACACTGTGTTGGGTGAGTGTGGCAACACTGTGTTGGGTGAGTGTGGCAACACTGTCAGATCCAGCTCCCAAAAATAGAGAATTTTCTCAGTTGTGGTAAAACTTGGAAATACAATTGTAAAAACTGAAGTGAGTCTTGCTTGTCTTGTTGTGGCAACACTGTTACTTTTAAAACACTCGCTGTTGTGGCAACATTGTTACTGTTAACAAACACTGTTACAATTTAAATCCCCCAGTGTTGTGGCAACACTGTTACTTTCAAACAACCGGTGTTGTGGCAACACTGCGTTGGAAAGTCGGACAAAATATCAGGTGATATTCTCTCTCTGGTATCACTGCTAACACATAAAAAATGGGATATTTGTTTTGTTTCTGGTAACTGTGTACTGCAGAGTTCTGTTTCTGGTAACACTGTGTTGTTTCTTTATTTGTTTGCGACACTGCATTCTGCGACGGTGGTAGCATTGTGTTGTGTGATTGGCAACACTGTGCTGGGTAAGTGTGGCAACACTGTGTAGGTAAGTGTCGCAACACTGTGTTGGGTGAGTGTGGCAACACTGTGTTGGGTGAGTGTGGCAACACTGTGTTGGGTGAGTGTGGCATCACTGTGTTGGGTGAGTGTGACAACACTGTGTTGGGTGAGTGTGGCAACACTGTGTTGGGTGAGTGTTGCAACACTGTGTTGGGTGAGTGTGGCAACACTGTATTGGGTGAATGTGGCAACACTGTGTTGGGTAAGTGTCGCAACACTGTGTTGGGTGAGTGTGGCAACACTGTGTTGGGTGAGTGTGGCAACACTGTGTTGGGTGAGTGTGGCAACACTGTGTTGGGTGAGTGTGACAACACTGTGCTGGGTGAGTGTGGCAACACTGTGCTGGGTGAGTGTGGCAACACTGTGCTGGGTGAGTGTGGCAACACTCTGCTGGGTGAGTGTGGCAACACAGTGTTGGGTGAGTGTGGCAACACTGTGTTGGGTGAGTGTGGCAACTCTGTCAGATCCAGCTCCCAAAAAATCAGATAATTTTCTCTGTTGTAGTAAAACCTGGAAATACAATTGTAAAAACTGAAGTGAGTCTTCCTTGTGTTGTTGTGGCAACACTGTTACTTTTAAAACACTCGCTGTTGTGGCAACAT
This sequence comes from Cherax destructor, assembly GCA_009830355.1. NCBI lineage: Eukaryota > Metazoa > Arthropoda > Malacostraca > Decapoda > Parastacidae > Cherax > Cherax destructor. The sequence goes on along the minus strand of WNWK01017256.1, from coordinate 3,762 downwards.
TGTTACTGTTAACACACTCTCTGTTGTGACAACACTGTTACAATTTAAACCCCGAGTGTTGTGGCAACACTGTTACTTTCAAACACCCGGTGTTGTGGCAACACTGCGTTGGAAAGTCGGACAAAATATCAGGTGATATTCTCTCTCTGGTATCACTGCTAACACATAAAAAATGGGATATTTGTTTTGTTTCTTGTAACTGTGTTCCGCAGAGTTATGTTTCTTGTAACACTGTGTTGTTACTTTATTTGTTGGCAACACTGCATTCTGCGACTGGCAACACTGTGCTGGGTAAGTGTGGCAACACTGTGCTGGGTAAGAGTGACAACACTGTGCTGGGTGAGTGTGACCACACTGTGCTGGGTGAGTGTGACAACACTGTGCTGGGTGAGTGTGACAACACTGTGCTGGGTGAGTGTGACAACACTGTGCTGGGTGAGTGTGGCAACACTGTGCTGGGTGAGTGTGGCAACACTGTGCTGGGTGAGTGTGACAACACTGTGCTGGGTAAGAGTGACAACACTGTGCTGGGTGAGTGTGACAACACTGTGCTGGGTGAGTGTGGCAACACTGTGCTGGGTGAGTGTGGCAACACTGTGCTGGGTGAGTGTGGCAACACTGTGTTGGGTAAGTGTGGCAACACTTTGCTGGATGAGTGTGACAACACTGTGCTGGGTAAGTTTGGCAACACTGTGCTGGGTGAGTGTGACAACACTGTGCTGGGTGAGTGTGACAACACTGTGATGGGTGAGTGTGGCAACACTGTGCTGGGTGAGTGTGGCAACAGTGTGCTGGGTGAGTGTGGCAACACTGTGCTGGGTGAGTGTGACAACACTGTGCTGGGTGAGTGTGACAACACTGTGCTGGGTTAGTGTGGCAACACTGTGCTGGGTGAGTATGACAACACTGTGCTGGGTGAGTGTGACAACACTGTGCTGGGTGAGTGTGACAACACTGTGCTGGGTGAGTGTGGCAACACTGTGCTGGGTGAGTGTAACAACACTGTGCTTGGTGAGTGTGACAACACTGTGCTGGGTGAGTGTGGCAACACTGTGCTGGGTGAGTGTGACAACACTGTACTGGGTGAGTGTGACAACACTGTGCTGGGTGAGTGTGGCAACACTGTGCTGGGTGAGTGTGACAACACTGTGCTGGGTGAGTGTGACAACACTGTGCTTGGTTAGTGTGGCAACACTGTGCTGGGTTAGAGTGGCAACACTGTGCTGGGTTAGAGTGGCATCACTGTGTTGGGTGAGTGTGAC
>WNWK01017255.1:0-42855 GCA_009830355.1 Cherax destructor | reverse complement strand
AAGGTGAATACTAGGTCGAGTCTTGCTGGATCATCCCCACCTCTCCTCTGGTAGTGTCTCTAACATGTTGATGCATGAGGTTTTCCAGTACCACATCCATCATCTTGGCTCTCCATGATTCAGGACCCCCATGGGGCTCCAGGTTTTCCCAATCAATCTCTTTGTGATTGAAATCACCCATAACTAGTAACTTTGCTCTCCCCATGTGGGCTCTTCTGGCTACCTCGGCTAGTGTGTCTACCATTGCTCTGTTGCTCTCGTCGTATTCTTCTCTTGGCCTCCTGCAGTTCTGTGGCGGGTTGTACATTACAGCAATTACCACCTTATGGCCCTCAGACTGAATTGTTCCTACTATGTAGTCCCTTTCACCCATTCCATCCATTCCTTCCTCTTCCTCAAATCCCCACCTGTTCTTAATGAGCAGTGCAACTCCTCCTCCCCTCTGCTCCCTCTATCTTTCCTGAGGATTTGATATCCGGGTGGAAAGATTGCATCTGTTATCATTCTGGTGAGTTTCGTTTCTGTAGTGCTATTATGTCTGGGGATGTCTCCTTTATTCTTTCATGCCACTCCTCACATTTATTTGTTATACCATCTGCATTTGTATACCAAACCTTTAACTTCTTTTCTAAAACCGTAGTCTGGGGGGTATGTTGGGGTTGGGAAAGTGGGAGATCTGATGGGGAACTATGGGTGGTTGGTGTGAAGGTGGAGTTTGTAATGAGGTGGGTGGAATCATTGGGTATGGCATGTGTGTTTTGGGTTAGGTTGTTTGGTTGCATTGGGGTTGTCCAGGTTGGGGAACATCTGAAGGTGGTTGTGTTAGGTGGTTGTGTGTGTGTGTGTGTGTGTGTGTGTGTGTGTGTGTGTGTGTGTGTGTATGTGTGTGTTTGTTTGTTTTTAGGCATTATTATAAGTTTGAACTATTTGGATTTTCATACAAACTTTAAAAAAAAATTATATTTTATAAATATGCTGGTAATATACGTAAACAATTTCAAGAATATTCCCAAGGTAAGCACAAGTATTATTATATCTAGCAATGAGCGAAATAAGTTGCAAATAAAGAGTTTGCTTATAGTCAAAGTCATTACAGATAGTAAATGAATGATTTTTTTAGAGATAGACAAATACTTAAGCAGTTAGATTCAAAATTTTTAAAATAATATTAACAATAATAATATTTTACTAATTACGTCTAAAAATAGTTATATATCTAAAAAAGCGTCATCCTGGGATGCTCACATTGCTAATCTGAAAAAAATTATTTTGCCAACTGGATTATACACACCCCTTTAATTTAGTCAGAAGGTTTAATCAATGAACTCTCCAAACCTTCAGGCCGCTGAAGGTTTGAAGCCGATCCGCTGAGGCATCTCTATGGTCCTGCACTGGGGGGTATTATGTCATCCCTACCAGACAGTTATTCATAATTTAACTGTTAAAAAATGTCATATATTTCTTGCTAAAGATTAACCAACTCTTATACTCCTGGAGCGCTAAACCTGCAGGGGAAAAGGAGGGGGAGGGGTTTAATCAGACCAAAGTGAACTTTTTGAACAAGTCGACCGTGGGTGAACATTTAAAAAAAGTCCATTCCTATATTCGTTATATATATCTGTTAACACAATCTTTCATTTTAGTTGGCGAATTCGTTGTGCCTGAGATCTCTAGAAGATCAGTAAATCCAAGAGGAAGACGATCGAAGATCTACTCAGAGCAAAACTACTGGTAATAATATTGTTCGATTGACCAGGGGTCTCCAAACGTTTCGCTACGGGTGCCAACTCTTATATTTTACATTTTTTGCGGGCCAAAGAAATAAACCAGTATTATAAATAAATATAAATGAATAAAAATTAAATAAGTGACTGAAGTGATTGTAAATGAAGGTTTATTAGTTTTGATATTTATAAATATTTGAAGGTGTTGTGGTGCCCCAATTTGGAGACCCGTGGATTATACGGATGTCGATTACAAGGATGTGGCTTACAAGGTTGGTAAGTGAAATTTAAAGCCTATCGATTACACTAGGGTCACTGAGGTTCCACGTAACCTTCTCACCACCAGACAAGAATACTTTAATCCCTAATACAGGGATTTAACTCTCAGCATCTATACCCTGCAAGATATACGCCTCTCCGTGTAGTAATCCTGTGTGTGTGCATGAAGATTTTAAGTACAGTATGTGAAATAAAATAATGTAGAGTATAAGAATATCTAATTAATTTATGTCGACTATAAGTGACATAATAATAAAGACTGATAAAAGAATATCAATTTGTATTAGACTAACTCATATTCGGAAGTTTAGGAAGACTCACCCAACGCTCTCAGTTCGATATTTTATTTACCGAAGACAGGTCTAGTTAAGGCGTTGAAGGATAGAAGATTAAGAGGAGGAGAAGGGAAAAGAAGAAACCAATTCATTACAATAACGATAACTGTAAACTGATATTGCGATATCACCTGTAAACAGGTGATATCACAATATGCAAAATAACCACTGTGAGAAAATAGAAGAGTTCCAAGCTCTTTCGTGATTTCTCGCATTATCAAGGAACTATCTGCATGCTTATATATATATATATATATATATATATATATATATATATATATATATATATATATATATATATATATATATATATATATATATATATAAATTACACACGTTTTATTAAAATGAAGGGAACGATAAAGACAGATAAATAGAATTTAAAAGCATAAGCTATCCTACAATTATACAAACAAAAATCACACAATGCAGCGGTAATAGCAAAAAGAAAAACATTAATTATGGAAAACAAATACTTGGATAGAAAAATGCAAGAAAAACAAAAGAGGATTTCTCGGTGAAACCGATAACTTTAGAGAGAGAGAGAGAGAGAGAGAGAGAGAGAGAGAGAGCGCTAATGTTGGTAACATACCTTGTAAATAAACTTAGAAACCCTAACCTAATCTTGTAAAACTCCTGTGTAAAGAAAGAGAGAGATTCGATGTGCAAGGCAAGGCGAGGTAGCATCAGGGAGGACGTTGCAAGACACCCGCCAGGACATCTGATAGAGTGGCTGAGCAACACGCCTCAACTTGGAATGTGATCTGTTTGCTGGATGGGTACCTGTGTGTGTGTGTGTGTGTGTGTGTGTGTGTGTGTGTGTGTGTGTGTGTGTGTCTGTGTCTCAATGATTTGCTAATACTTGAAGAATGCTGGAATTAACGCTTTTACACCTCAAAGCATCGTCAGTAGAGCAATGCTTTACAAAGCACTATTTTTATTTCAAAATACTTATTTTTTTTTTTGCAGAGCAATATATTTTACAGAGCAATCTTTTACACAGAGCAATCTTATTTATTTTTTACATAAAATCTTATTTTTACAGAGCAATTTTTTTTACAGATCAGTTTTTTTTAGAAATTATTTTTTTCTTACAGAACAATATTTTTTACTGAACAATATTTTTTTACAGAGCAATCTTTTTAATCGGCAATCTTGTTTACAGAGCAATATTTTTTAGTCGATCTGCAGGAGTTCTGATCAGCGCAGCTTGATCCACAATAATATTTACCGTTGCATATTGTTTCAGTAATTTTCAAATTTCTTAGAACATCCAGTAAGCTGTATATTTGAGCGTAGAGAAGAATTGGGAAGACGTCGAATATAAGAATGTGAGGATGACATAGATGGTGCGCACCTATCAGGGAATTTGCATAGATACTGGAGAAGAGTTTTTGATTCGTGTTAGTGGAGCAGGAGTACCCACTCCAGTCATGATCCATCCCTGATTAACTCCTATTTCCCAAGCTCTGTAGGACCTCTGAGTTTAGCTCTTCCCTCAGCATTACAAAAATAATTATTTATTGTGCATGACAATGTTGTAAATGCTTGTATAAATGGTTATCTATTTCCTCTTCCGTCTACTGGATTGAGTACGATTCCTCAAGATTGAGAGGGAATAGACACCATGAGTCCTTCACTAGCCATGTAAGATAAGAAGTACTGAAAGAGGCCGTAAGACTGAAGCCTTGTATGATTTATGCGTTGTGTGACTTGAGTGAAAAGCCTTGATTGACGGAATCCTTGTATGACTGAAACCTTGAATGAATGACGTGTTTCGTGGCTCGTATTTTTCCGAATTGTGCAATACAATTATTTTTCTCAGTGTCTGGGGTATTCATTTTCTTCAACACTTCTTGTAATGCAAACATATAGAAGACATTATCGAAGATTATGCAGAAGGAGAGGTCAGTACCCGCATAGAAACAAACAGGAGAAAAAGGTGTTCCTTAGATGGGTTGGTAGCACACTCAGCTCACACACACTGAGTGTCCGTAGTTCGATCCCCGGTGCGTATGGAAACATTGGGCGTGTTTCCTTACACCCACCTGATCTTGTTCATCTAGGAACAAGGTTCCTGGGTGTTAGCCTACTGTTGTGGGTCGCATCATGGGGATGGGGTTAGTATACCTCAGATAGGGCTGGGGATTGGATAACAGCTCTTAACCTGTGAAACTGACCTGTGCAAAAAAAAAAAAAAAAATAGTTGTATATTTCAACATCCAGCTGAGGTCCTCTTCAGCAGATAAGATCGTTGTATATTTAGACATCAAACTGAGGTCCTCCTCAGCAGATAATGAAGGTCGATATAAACAGACAACAAACAGACAAAATCTACCACTGTTTGTGTTTGTCTCCTTGATGCTTTGGACCGCTCATTGTTAAGTGTTAATTAATGCAGTGTTTTTATCATACTGATTCAGTCAGGCTCGTTCTAGAACTATTAACCCTAATAACATTCAGAACATTTTGCTGTCAATCTGGGTTGTGAGTGCCCTTCACTTTCACTCTCTTGCTCAACCCTTCATGGGGAGGAAGAAGGGATGCAAGTGCCCTGATGCTGAAGGGCTCTTTATGCAAGGAGTTGGAGATACCATCTTCTTTAAATGAAACCAGATTTTCATGGCCTTTACGGGCTTAGCGCTGTCTAATGATTAGTGTTATAAGTTCATTTAATATATATATATATATATATATATATATATATATATATATATATATATATATATATAATGTTTATGTCTGTCTTCCACCGAGGTAGGGTGACCCGAAAAAGAAACACCTTTACCATCATTTACATTATCACTGTCTTGTCAGAGCACTGTACTTTCCACCTCCAGGATTCAAGTCCGGCTAACCGGTTTCCCTGAATCCCTCTCATAAAATATCATCTTGCTCACACTCCACTGGACACTGGACACTGGACACTGGACAAGCTCAACTAACATTTTCAACGTAACTTAATTAGACATACTTATGAGCAACCAATTGTAGGAGCTAACTTCACCGCTTTGAAACTTCGCCAGCGACGAGTATAGAATAAAATAACTCAATTAATTCCATTTAGATTTAATTTCTGCAGACATTACTTCATTTCTACCCAAAAAAGTCTGTCCTTAAGCGATCTTTATCTAGATCCTGAAATTACTGTCACGGTGGAGGAAAAAAAAGAAATTCAGGAAAAAAAAAAAAAAAAAAAAGAACTGTCTTGGTGTGACATACACTATGTATATTTTAAATATATTAGCGAAGTTACCCTGATTAAGTGAGGTTCTTCAAGGGGATGCTGTAAAGCTGATGGATGGTTCTTGATCCGGGGAAATTGGAGCATCTCTTCCCTTCCGGAGATCAAACTTAATTACTTTCTATTGCCCAGGCGCTGTATGACTCCCTTCGGGTTTAAACCTTCGCAAATCATTATAATATTCTTAATGGTAAAGTTCGAGGCCCTTGTTGAACACTGTGAAGTGGAGGACCAGGAGATATTCTCGAGGTACAGCGCTGAAGACTTACATGAAAGTGATAGGATGTAAACTTCACCTTCACGCTGATATTACCTCCACCCGTTATTTGTTACTGGAGGGTCCTTGCAGGCTGACAAACCCGGCAGAGCTTGCACTGAGCTCCAGTCTAGGAGTGTGTGTGAACCCGGGGGTCTCTCCTACCTAGATACTATGATGGAGAGGATGATCGCCACACTGACTACTACTTTACCAGCTCTCTCATTTCCTACGCTATTCTACTTTGAGAAATTCTGAATTATTCAACAGACCCAAACTAAGCGAATGGTGATTTTTCTGCTGAAGTCAATATTTATCATTACAGATAGTTCAGTGGAACTAAACTTACCTTCCGCTCAGAATTACTAGCTTACTCATGGATATTGTATTTTAGACTTCTTTCCCAAACTTCCGGCTCTATTTAACATAACCTGGCGAAGGTAATTCGAGCGCAACATGTAGGCTTCTCAGAGAGGAGCCATGTCCCGTAGCTCGGTTGGTAGCGCACTCAGTTCACACATTGATTGTCCTTGGTTCGATCCCCTGTACGTGTGAAAACACTGCACGTGTTTCTTTACACCTGCTGTTCTTGTTCACCTAGCAGCAAGTAGGTATCTGGGAGTTAGCCGACTGGTGTGGTTCGCATCCTGGGGGACAAAACTAATCTAAGTTGTGGGAAATGCTTTGCATAACCAAGGGGGGAAAGCTTTCTATATGTCATTGATGTCAGCTAGGTCTGTATAAATTATATCATGTACTTGTAGAAATAAAGATTATTATGTCCTAACATTTAAACTAATCCCGACGATGGCTAACAAACATTTAAACTAATCCCGTCGATGAAAGACGAACATTTTAGCTTGGGCCGAACACTCGAGACAAGAGACTACTGATCTATATTACACACAGCAAAAAATTAAACCAGGAGACTGTCCACTTCTCGAATCTGAGTCACCGTTAAGTTTATTCTTCTCACAGTTTCTATCTCGACTACTGGCACAAGCCTCAGTCTAGAAGCTACTTGCCTCTAAATGACTTACTGCCGACGTTGATAATAAAAAAAAAAGACACGTTGAAGAACAAGCTCTACACAGAGTAAAGCGTTGTCCCAATAAAAGCTTCGTTTTTCCACATGTCTTTTCTACTGACTTCTTAGTGCATCTGTCCTCCACCTCTTTGTCTCTGTTCATATTGATTTAACAAGATTTTTCGGAAAAGTGGCAGCCGTACAGTATGGTCGGTTGCCTAGAACGTCATGTAAGAACAATGAAATAATTTATTAAGAAATTTAAATTTCTTAATTGTTTATAACTTAGTAATTCTGGTTATCTCTATTACTCATTCGTTTTCAGCGGTTTATGACCAGAATAATAATAATGATAATAATAATCCTTCTTGTCGCCCAAATTTGTCACAGGAATAACTGCTGACAGGTTTGGTGATACTACACCTAACTAATATCTTGCCTATAGTGTAGTAAGACTTGGTAACGTCGCCCACATAGCTCAACCAAATCATGAGTAGCACATGTCTCCAACAGAACTGGAGATTCGTAGGTGAAATGGGCAAACGAATCTAATGTTTTCAGTTTCTCAATAATTATGGTTCCAACAGTACCAAAACAGTGAAGAAAAGGCATGTGGGAGAATACGATTTTAATGGGATAACGTTCAGCACTGTGTAGAGATTTATCAAGTCGTCACTCGATTCTAACTACACAGAACGAAATATTATCCCAATAAAAGCTTGCTCTGCATTGTCTTTTCTACACTATTGTTGGTAGGACGTCTTTTGGATCCAATACCAAAAGTACTTCTACCTAACACACTCAATATAATTCCATTATTTCCTTCTTAGTCCAGCCCTCCCAATCATTTCATCAACAATAAGACATTTATTGTCCGTTAATTCATAATATTAGCAAACAATATTTTCTCATCATTATTACATTGCCGCGCCATCAAACAATACAACTGAAAGTTTTCCTTCTTTTAATGTTTGTTTATTAAATGCAGGTTTATCCAGCCCTTAGCCCCTGTCAATATTTTTACTTATGGACACAGGCTATAGGGTCAAATTGTATTCATTTTCCCAACATAAAATTTCGGATTTGAGAAAATGATTCAGAAGACAAACTTAAGATCACATGATAAGAGGGGTACTGAAATAGGCCAACTAGCCCATGCTAGGCAAGTCCAAGTGGCTATTATTGTAATGACTGATATATTATAGCAAATGATATATTATAGCTTTTATTTTGATGACTGATATATTATAGCAAAGATAAAGAAAACGCCATTGTGCGTCTAGGGAATTCCCAAGAAGTCGTCATGGGGGTAACAAATGTACACACAAGAAAACTCCCCTTCCATATGGTGTCTGATGCTATAAATAGGAGGGCGGGGTACGTCCGGGCGGCAGTGTGACCCTGGAGGTGAGGTTAGCCGGTACACCGCTCTCTGTCCTTAATGGACCAGGCATGAGGTTGCATCCACCTCCCGGTCAGACGCAGGCGAGGATGGTAAGAAGGGAGCCATCCTATCGCAAGGCCAGGGAGTTCCCAATCTCCTATGGCCGGAACGAGGAGGCGTGGGATGCACATGATGTGTGGAGAGACATGTTTATTCACAGAAGTGATTTATGTTACGAAAAGAATTATATATATATATATATATATATATATATATATATATATATATATATATATATATATATATATATATATATATATCATGGGTTTCTCTGTGACCATCCATCATGATTATCATACCATTGGTTCCTGCATGTCACAGTCTGAACAACAAGGGACAGTTTCCTGGAATCTGTCGAGTTCCCGCCTGAAGACAGGTATCTAAAACGAATGTCTAGAAAAAAAGTTGGGAAGATTATAATCGTAAGGTACTTGATGCAAGTCTTCCTGTTCATGGTATTCCGGAGCATTCTGTCCCTCTAGCTCTTACAAGGAATTGTTGTAGTATTTAGATTTAAAAGCAGCCTTTTATGGCATTTTCTAAATACATTTTATATTAAGTTTCTCCGTTCTAGAGGAATTTATAAGCTTCAAGTAATTTTGAGTGAAATTTATCGGCAAATTTTCTAGATCATTACTTTCTCCAGTTTAAATTAAAGTCTGTTAAATTGCACACGTATTCCAGACAAAAGAATCCAAGAGTCTTGAGAGAAAATCCTTTGGTTTGGATTCTTGTGGGAGAATAATTCTTGCTTATCATCTTTTTTTATGTTTTAATATTGTCATACCTGTGGGGAAGAGCTAAATCCGTACGAGTCAAACAGCTCCTGTGGACTGGAAAACGATCACCTTTGAGCGAAGGAACGAGAGACGAAGTTAAATTCATCAGCATCAAGAGCAATTCATCAGCATCAAGATGAATTTATCAGCATCAAGGAACGCCTCCCCTGTAGGATCCGGTTTTGATAGTTAATCTATTTACCTTTTCAACAGAAAAATTATTCTTTGGTGAATACTCCCTGGTTATTTATGGCTCATTTTAACCATCATACTATTACAAGGTATATTATTACCGATAAACGATGAAATAAAAAAAAATATTGACAAGTGTTTTTTTTAAGACTTTTCGCTCAGTGGGTGCATCCTCAATCCACTTAGAAAATCTCATTGGGAGAAACGTCTAAGAACTTTCCTATGTGTTACATGCGTCATTATTTCCTAGCTCTATAAGGCTTGCTTTACTTGTTACTGATTCTCTCTCACAGAGGAAATGCTTCAAGCATTGATGTTGATCATCGTAGTGTTGCCTGTGCTTCTCGGAATGACTGTCTATATCGCAATTTGCTTGTATTGTCATCTCTTCTTTTAGTATTTTGAATGTTATTGTATTGTAAACACATTTTTCTGAGGGTTTTGTGATTGTGTGTGCGTACAATGTCGAGGGTAGTCTTGTCTTACAGTACAAACAACACATAATGGTCTAAAAATATTCCCAGACTTTGAAATATGCTACTCTAAATCCAGTGAAGACTGAGACAATCAGTTCTACTATTTTGCTTATTATCACTCCTTTGAAAGAGCTTTTGTTCCCAGGAATCTGAAGACACTTTGCCTTTCGTCTGGTCTAAACCTCACTGCCTCACATAAACATAATATTTCAATAAATTTGACGATGTGGGATAATAGTTTTACTAACTCTTTTTATGTTGTATTTCTGGAACCTTTGTGGCGCTGAGAGATTGAAAACACACGAGTGTGAGGGATTCAGAGCCATTCTAGAGACGGGCATTATTTCATGCTTGTGTTAAGGCTTTTGATCCAGGTTGTTAGAGCTACTGAAGGCTTCCCGAGATTAAACCTGATTACTTAAAAAAAAAAATACACGGGTGGGGTTCGAACCCGCGGTCAGAGAGTCTCAAAACTCCAGACCGTCGCGTAAGCCACTGGGCCAGCTAGCTTACGAGACGGTCTGGAGTTTTGAGACTCTTGACCGCGGGTTCGAACCCCACCCGTGGTATGGTTTGTTGGCAATCGTGTCATTACGATTTCGTGAGTCTTGATTACTTTGTTACCAAGGCGCTGTAGTTTCCTTATTAATCTAATAAATGGTGGTGATGGTAATAGTGGTGGTTATGGTGATAATGGTGTTTATGGTGATGTTGCTTATGGTGATGGTTATGGTGATAGTGATGATGGTATTTATAATGATAGTGTCGGTTATGATGGTGGTGGTGATGTATTCACAGGAAAATTAGGGCTAGTGAGAAGCATATTTTCTTCTGACGAGGAAGCATGTTCAGAAAGTTTACTTGTGATTTTTTGGGTCGCTTCGAAGAGGCCGGGGCGGTGGGAGGTTGATGATGCCTTGATGTTGATGCCTTGATGTTGATTAAGAGCTCTTGTCTATATCACTGGTATTATATACCGACCTTTTTTTTTTAACTGGGAGGACGTTTCGCTCACTAAAGGAATTTATGGATTGATAAAGTCTTTGGTGGACGAAACGTCATCTCGAAGTTCCACCAACCTCTTATTGTTTTCTATCAACCTCATATTGTTTCTTCTCCAATGGATTTTGAACTACTCTCCCTTTTCTCGGATCAAACCTCATTGCATCTCATTTATCAGATACATTGTAACCCAGTGTTTCCCCATGAATATAATAATTTTTTATTTTAATTTTTTACAGCCTGTGCAGAGCTCTAGTCCAACTTATTCCTTCAGCGACACCAGTGAACAGTTTCAGCTTTATTTCTTACACCATAATGAGTACCTCTCTGCCCGTCATGTCTTGACTAGGGGACTAAAACTTGCTCACCCGGGTTTATACACACAATTACCCTCCCCCATGTCACGAGCACTATGTTTAGCAATATTTTCCCTCTTTGTCGCGGTTAAATCAAATTTAAAAATTTGATAGCTGTGTAGTCTCGTACCGTAAAGCAAAACCCCCGAAATGTGGATATTAAGGATGCAAATAAACATTTTGCTCTTTGCTCTAATACTCATGAGAACTTGTTAGAAAAATGTGTGTTTTGGTAAATATTTATTTATAACAAATATGTTGAGTAACTAAAGCGTAATGAACACTTGTCAGTTCCCAAGAAGGGGATCGAAATATACAGAAAAATCAACCTCCTGTGTTTCTGTCTACATGCAGGTTATTATTGAGCATAAACATCTGTATTTATAACATCTGTATTTATAACATATTTTTAAAAAATTTTGGATATCCTCCGGGACTTGCTACTTACAATGATTTGTAAAGTATACAATTTGTTGTGCCTCAGAATGATCTGTAATCAATTTAACATTCGGTTTATGACCTGTGTTTCTTATTTAAGACAAGTCCATAGTATCCATACACCAAAGAAATATTCATAGAAATTGGTCGATGGCATCACAGAGGATTACTCACTCCCTCCCCACTCCCTCCCTCCCCACTCCCTTCCTCCCCACTCATCCCTCCCCACTTACCCAATTCCTCCCCACTCACTTCTACTTCTCAAAATATCCTGTCACTAACACATATTCCACATTACTCATTTTCACCACTTACAAAATCATTTCCATTTTATATCTCAATTTTATTTCTCTCTTTCTCCATAACTGTTTCTTATTCTCAAACAAATCTACACACACACACACACACACACACACACACACACACACACACACACACACACACACACACACACACAGGATATGCATATAAGCACAATGCAAAAGTTATTATGCGGTTAAAATATGATATAGCCAGAGAAGAGGGTCTTCTCTTAACGATAAAGCAGCCTGAGTGTGTGTGTGTGTGTGTGTGTAACCTTAACGTTTTCAGCATCTGCTTTAAGCCTGTCTCTGCTGCTGCTGCTTCTTCGCCTTCTTTCTGCTCAAGGGTCTGCTGTTGCTGGTAAAGTCTGCGACCTCCGCGCCTTCAGGATCTGCTTGAAGCGTCCTCTACACTGCCTGTTCTATTGGCCACGCCCAGTCGCCTGATCGTAAGGGCGAATCGTCAAGTGGCTGAATCCGGGAGTCCGGCCTTTACGCTTCTCAAGCAGAGCCGAGGGTCGTAAGCGCATGCAATAGTTGCGATACCGTGTATATATTATCACTACATTCCAACTGAGCTTAAATCTTTTTCCTTCGAGTTGCACCGTTTTTGAGCTTTATCTGCTGCACTTCCTTCGTTGTATCGTAGGGGATCATCAAGGGTGTTTTAATCTAGAAGCAATTAGGAGATGTAATAAGGTATGATGATACGGCGAACAGTCATCTGGATACCGTCTTTGAGGCCAAAAAAAGAGTAAAGATTTGTTTGAGGTGAGGGGGCATTATAGTGGTAAGTGGGAGAAACATGTGGTGAGACGACACTTGGAGGATGGGGGTGGGGTGGACGAATGGGTGGGGTGGACGAATGGGTGGGGTGGGTGTTGATGGGGGGTGGATTGGAAGGGTGAGGTGGGTGGATGAATGGGTGAGGTGGGGGTGCTGATACGTGGAGTTGACCGGTGGGGTGAATAGTGGGGGTAAACCGGTAAGAATGTGACTGGTGGATGGGAGTTGCGTAAGGGTGGTGAAGAAGATTGGGTATGGTATGCGAGTGAGCTGAGTGGGTGAGTTTGCAGGTAGCAACAGTACTGCAGGATAGGAGGTGGAGCGGAGAGGTTGGGGGCAGTGAATGAGGCACACTGATGAAGTGGCTGTCTGGCGGGCGAGCCAGAGAGAGAAGGAACAATGTAGGTGATAGAGAGGGATAAACAAGGGTGGAGCTGGCAGAAATGGGCAAGTGTAAGGGATTAATAGATAAGAAAAGATGGGTGAGTAGACAAGAAGAATAAAAGTCACAATACCGTAGCTTGAACAATTCACAACATGCCCAGTGTTTGGGAACTTAAGATATGATCATAGTGCAGGATGGTTCTAAGCCTTGTTTAAAGTCCCCTCTCCAAACCGCTGGGTAGTTGCGCGTGGGTATATTGGATAGGGAAGTAGAGACAGGTGATTAGACTGGAATGCTGAGTAAACAGAGATGAGTGAATGGGCCTAAGATCACGCGTGTGTACACAAATAGATCCATGTGTGCACAGGCAGACACATGTACACACGTACACACATTACACAGGCACACACGTGTACTCAGAAAGACGCATTTACAGGCACACACGATTGACTGTTTTTATCTAATTTAATACATAAACAGCATGTTAGCTATAAAACAAAACATAGCATGGAATGACTGTGATTAAGACATTACTGCCATAACCTCAGGACTTACAATCGTTTCCTAAAATGGCAAGAAATCCTTATTTTTTTTTTCTGCTTGAGATAATCATCGTATTTATGTCTTAAGATTTCTCAGCCAATTGTAGTTTACTAGGGCAACATTCTTAATTTAATATTCTTACTTTAGTACTCGAGTCAGCATGAGATTAATACTAAGAAAAATGAGACTAATATAGTCCATTCAATATAGGTCTAGTTATTTAGGCTGTAAACGCAGGCTGTGAGTAAAATTGTTTTTATTATTGCATCCTGAGGCGTCAATAGTGCCTCTCACAATTTCTGCTTTGCAATAAATTTCGAGATAAACAGAGGGAGTGGAACAAGTGTAGGCATGAATGTGCGTGCAGCTTCTCATTACCATGATGGAAGGACTTCACCGCCTCCTCGTAACTGTTTATATTTGGTAGTGCATTAAGTTAGTACCTTTAATTTATCATGCTTGAGTTAAAAAAAGGTATGACTGGTATTGCAAAAGGATCTCATTGTTCTTTGAATCATTCTTTCCTTCCTGTTCTCATTTTCCTTCTCCTCTCTCTCTCTCCCTTCAGTTTTTGTTTAATTACCTCACCATTTTTAAAATTTAGGCAAGAGAGGGAGAGATAGAGAAACCTACATACTCCGGTAACAGACCATATCGTCTAAGTAAAATACACCACTGTTGAAACTTTAAAAGCCGAGCAGAAGAGGCTTTCTCAAATTACCACACGGAAGCCAAGAGTCGGAATGGTCTAATGAAACTGACCAGAGGGCACCTGAACATGCCAATAGTTGCATGAACCTTTTCCTAGTTACAAGACGCTAGTGCCAAAAAAAATTAAAACTGATCGGATGAGGAGTTCTCAAGTTATAAAAGAATACCTTCGGAGAAGGTAGAATATAACTGAGTAAGAAATTTGTAAATTCGAATTTTTATGACGCATTTACGAATTTAGCGAGCCGTTATATATCTATTTTTTTGACTTTTATTCACATACAGTACTCGGATTCAGCGGTCTTTTCGTTCTCCAAGGCTTTCAGTTGTAACTGTAAATCGCCTCATACGGCCAGCTTCAAATTCTCAAGCTTGGTAAACAAGGAAAAAGGTTCACAGAATTACAGGCATGTGTAAGAGGCTTTTGTAGTTTCTTTTATAAAACCCTTCCGGTTTAAGGCTTCCATGTCATATCTTGCTTTTAACACTGGTGAATCCTAATTAAAAGACCGAGACTTAGTAGAGAGTGAGCGAGCCAATTTCCCAATTTCATTTAAAAAAGGTATTGTAACATTTTTCGTAAATCGTTTTAATATGAGTATGTCATTTCTGAACTTCATTCTTAGTGAGCAATAAACCTGATGAAAATATTAATAGCTTCTGTGTTTAGGTTGTGTAGATGTAAATGTGCTAATTTACTAACATGGTTAATATACTTTGAATTGTGTGTGATAACTGGAGAATGCATCATCTGGTCGTCTTGAAACTTTTAGCGTTGGTATAATGTTCTAAAAAGGTCGTATTGATTTTCGGTTGCTTACATTGTTTTCCAGTTATTAAATAGATTGATATCAGTGCAATAATTGGGTAATGCCTCCTGCGATCGGATTTAAACCTTAAGCACGATAACATGTGAATGCATCTTCAGATTGAATTCGAATATTCGATGCTGATATTTCAGTGCATCAGAAACAAATTCTGCACTCTGTACTATTAACTCCTTTTGGGTGCCTTGAGGTAGAGAGGGCTGGGCTTATGGGATACGAGGATACCTTTTTCGGATCATGTAGCCAACGAATCACATAATACTTTCACGGGAAAGCGTTCAACCTTGCCCCCGCCTCTTAACTAGTCACGAACGAGATCTCTCGTTCACTTGTACCTGCAATACGTATATGTAAATCATTCTTCAAATATCAATCCGACGTGTGAGAGTTGCTTAGGAATTCAGGAACAAAAAAAAAATCTTAAAAGGAGCAGCTAGTAAACCAAACCGACTTCATCTTGAAATCTATGATGCGACACAGCGATGCTGTAAAAAAAAATTAAGTATGTCGAGAGCAAATGTTGCTTGATTAGAATCCACGGAGGAAGTGATCTTATCCAAGCGCTGGTGAAAGTGGGGGAAGGGAGGGAATGATGGAGACCTAGTGAGAACGATATACTCTTCGTTATATATTCATGAAAAAGACGCATTGTTGTTTTGGCATTCCAACCGAGGTGGTGATGGTATTTGATAGGAGCCTTAACCGTAGTGTTTAGGATGCTTCAAAGCCAGTTAGTCCGTTTATAATGAAGTGTGAATTGATAAGAGATGTGATTATGCGTTTGTAATTGAAATACCTAGTGGTAAAAGGGGGTCACACCTGAATCTGATTTGCACAATGGTAACGTATGAGCAGTTGATGCGCTGGATATTGGCCAACGAGTTCTTGCTCACTTGAATGATTATGGACCAGTACATGCAATCTGCAGTGAAGCCGATAACATATTGAAAATAATCATATATACCAAACAGTATAAAATATACTGACAAACTGAAAAAAAAACTTTTGGTTAGAGCAAGACATTGCCCCCGAAAAAGGCTTGTTCTACGAACTTGTACGCTTTCCCATACATTGTAATATAAACTGCCACGACGTTTCGGTCTATTCTGAACCATCAACAAAGACCGACCGAAACGACGACAGGGTTTTATTTCTATTTTTAATTTACTATTATTAAATTTATAAGCAGTTGATGCGTGTTTCTGTGTACAAGGCGAACCGGTAAACAAGATGACAGTAGAGCAGAAGTTGGTAAGGAGGATACAAAAATAAGTAGAGTAACTGATAAGTTAGTGTATAATTGTCGTGTAAGATTGAGCTTCTTTTTATATATTTACATTTTACTGGTGTCGTATCTTGCCCAAAGTGTATGTCAAGGAAGTCTGCATTATGCTTGACACAAGCAAAACAGAACCAAATGTTCGTTTTATGTTTGGAAAACAGCAAATAAAAATGTGAAAGATTAAAACAAAGAATCATGTATGACGATAAAATGGGTTTATATATATATATATATATATATATATATATATATATATATATATATATATATATATATATATATATATATATATATATATATTATGTATGTATGTTTGTATGTGTGTGTATGTATGTGTGTGTGTACGCGTGCGCGCAAATATCGCAAACCAAGCGATACAGGATGCAAAACAACCACGGGGGGAGCAGAATGATAGATCTAGGCCTTTCTTGTTGCAATTAACACATCAGGAGCTTGCAAAATTGCAGAAAAGAGGAAGATGTCCAAGCAAGTACGTTCCCAGAGGACCGTCTTCACTGGAGTGAGTGAGGGAGGGAGAGAGGAGGGTACAGGAAGTGCCCCGAGGCACAATAGTGCCCATAGCCAGAAGGATGAATATTATAGCATTAGAAAAATCTCACAAGCATTGATATTGTAATAGCCTAAACGAAATTAACGTGGCAATAATAAAAAAATCGATCATATTCCGCCATGACATCAATAACTTTAAACACACAAATATATTGTCAGTGATATAGAAGTCTCTGGCAATCATAGGGTAGCCTTTCAAGGGACAAGTGTCCATAAAGTGACGAGAAAATGATAACATTTAGAGGGGAGACTTCTAAAAGTTATGTAAAGGAATCGGGCTCATTAAAATACACTCATTTAAAGGGGGAAGCATTTGCAATAACAAGAATGATGGCCACAGATATTCAACCCACATAATTCCTCGGTGTGGCACTACATTAAAGACAGTCTAATGCATTCATATAAGAGCCCAATTTTAGACTGTGTACTATTGCCTCAACTAAAAACGCGTCTAGTTTGAACAGCCCGTCTCTGATATTGTATAATGACTGCTTATCATGCTTAATAATTGCCGATTCTACTTCCTGTACCCTCCTCTCTCCCTCCCTCCAGTGAAGACGGTTCTCTGAGAACTTACTTAAGAACATAATAAAGAAGGAACACTGCAGCAGACCTACTGGCCCATGGGAGGAAAGTCCAAGTCTCTAACCGGCTTAAGCCAATGCCCCGACCCAGCCAGGTCAGGTTACATTCACTTAAGTAAGGAGCACGGCATCTGACCTAGTGACACAAACTAGTCAGGACCAACTCACACCCACCCGCACTCACTCATATATTTATCTAGCCGACCACATGGATTTAACCCTCCCCAGGTAAACTCCAGGTAGTCAGGTAACTTCCACTTATTGAATTAGTACGGCATCTGACCTAGTAGCACAAGCTAGTTAGGTCCAACTCACACCCACCCACACCCACTCATGTATTTATCTAACCTATTTTTAAAACTACACAACGTTCCAGCCCCTATGACGGTACTCGGGAGTTTGTTCCCCTCATCCACAACTCTATTACCAAACCAGTGCTTTCCTATATCCTTCCTGAATCTGAACTTTTCCAACTTGAAACCATTGCTGCGAGTCCTGTCTTCGCCTAGAGCTTTCATTCTACTCCCCCCGTGGTTGTGTTGCACACACACACACACACACACACACACACACACACACACACACACACACACATGCAGCACCAGTTTGGAACACACACCTGGTCAAGCACGTCAAGAAACTAGAGAAAGTGCAAAGATTTGCAACAAGACTAGTCCCAGAGCTTAGGAGTTTGTCCTACGAAGAAAGGTTAGGGGAAATCGGCCTGACGACACTAGAGGACAGGAGGGTTAGGGGAGACATGATAACGACATATAAAATACTGCGAGGAATAGATAAGGTGGACAGAGACAAGATGTTCCAGAGAGGGGACACATAAACAAGGGGTCACAATTGGAAGTTGAAGACTCCTATGAGTCGAAGGGATGTTAGGAAGTATTTCTTCAGTCATAGAGTTGTCAGGAAGTGGAATAGCCTAAAAGCGACATAGTGGAGGCAGGAAGCATACATAGTTTTAAGACAAGGTTTGATAAAGCTCATGGAGCAGGGAGAGAGAGGACCTAGTAGCAATCAGTGAAGAGGCGGGGCCAGGAGCTATGACTCGACCCCTGCAACCACAAATAGGTGAGTACAAAAATATATATATATATATATATATATATATATATATATATATATATATATATATATATATATATATATATATATATATATATAACTTTCAATATCCAGTTTAAATAAAGCTCTTTCAAATATCTCAACTATTAAAAAAATTACTTGTATATAAACAGTAACACAGCAATATTTTTTTATAATTATTATTAACAATAAAAACAAGCGCTAAATCTCGTTTGGGTTATACACACCAAAAAATACAATCACGTAGGCTATTTAAAAGACTATAAATGAACTTAGGAATCCTTTCAAAAAAAAATTGGAGGGGGGGGGAATATTTCTTTACGAAAAAGGTAAACTGGTACACCTGAAAAAAACATGCATCGTCCCGGTAATGAAAAGGAGAGTGATAAAACCCTTTCAACTATAAGCCTGTCTCAGTGCAAGGTTATATTTTACACACACACACACACACACATATATATATATATATATATATATAAATATATATATATATATATATATATATGATTGGAGAGAGATACTCGTCTTTTAGAGTGCTTGAATATTATGAAAACATAACCAATGCGTATTTTCATGCTCATCTGGCAACAGCATTTCTCTGAAACAACCACAAACATCCTTTCATGTCGAGGCTGAAGTTCTACTCTGCATAAAATGTTTATTGGAATCATTTTATGGACAAGTTAATAAATTGTAAAATTCATGAGAAAAGTGCAGAACCCCCATGGACTTTTCCAGCGACTTGATATCAGGCAGTAATCAGGTTAGATCTGGGAAAAAGAAGGGGAACTCCAGTTAACTGGATCAAGAGTACTTTACTGACATCAAGGATCCTCTCTCATCTTTGAAGGGTTTGTAAATAAAAAAAATCGATATTCTCTCCACCTGAATTTCCCAGAGCAACCTGATCATGAACTAGACGAGTGTTAATGAATATTTGATCCGAGAACTTGTAATCCTAATTATCATGTTCTTCTGTGATCAAGAAGAAAACATCAGCCGTTAATTACTATTGGGGTCATTAATTAATACTCCATTGTATTCCTTACTAGAGTTGTTAAAGAGTTGTAAGTAGAGTGGGCCATTAATATTTTCAGAAAACTTTTGATATGAATCTTCACCAAAGATGTTTTACTTATGAAAGAATTTAATGGGAAGAAGCATAACAAAAAACTTTGAATATATAGTTTAATAACTCCTACTGCTTTACTTTTATTTTTTATTCATCCTTTACTTATAGGAATATTATTAAAGTTGAGCAGTAAATAAAGTTGTAAGCAATAAGAGAGAAAACCTTTTGCCATATCTGCTTCACAATAAATCAAGTTGCAGTTTCACTGCAGAGTGACCCCGGGAGGTAAGGTTGGCTCAGATCACATTCCATGTCATAATCCGCTTACAAAGCCTACCCCTCCCAGACAACCACGCAACCTCAACAACCACGCAGTTACACCTCCCCCGAAAACTACACAACCCCTCTCCCACAACAACCACGCAAACACCTCTCCCTGCCTTCCTGGAGTTCTATACTTAATCAAGATGTCAACCCATTATCCTAAGCAGCCTATTCACCCACTTTAACAAAAGACCGTCGGATGTGTGACGTTGACACTATAATAAAAGCTTAAATATTTGATTATGTACCGTAGAAATTGCTGGCTGGGTCCCATTTGTCAGTTGAAGCTTCAATATTTTTTTATTACCTGTATGCATTATAGAATTTATTGACGTTATGGTATATTATAACTGGAGAATGTTTGCCAATAGCCGACGCTGTAACCTAACCGGACTTAACATACATAATGTCTATCAAGAAATTTACTTACAATAATATGTAATAAATTAATGAATGATTTAAGGGGACGTGTTGAAAGATGCACACATGCAAAAAATCCGCCTCACGAACGATCCATTCACTCGTTTAGAAATCTGACCCAACTATTACATCGACCAAGCTATGGTTCAGTCGTCGATGATCTGAAAGTCAGAATGAAACACTAGCCGTAGCCTAAAGCAATAAAGGCTGAATATCTTTCAGTTACTTTTTTCATTAATTATCGAAATGAAAGCTAAAATTATCAAGCAGTTTACCAGGTACACAACCAAAATCACGCAAATGTATTTCTCGTAAAGATAATAATTTACTGATCTTTTTTGCCAACTAATCATTTAGAGAGCCATTCGCTAATTTCCGGGCTGATTATGCTGAACATACTCCTCCACATGTTCTATAGGCACATACTTTTTTTTTTACTATTTTTATAGTAGTTCGAATTTTAGAGGGTGAGTGGGCAAACCACAGAAACAAAAAAAAAAAGTTCGGCTCTGCTGTTTCCTTCTATTTAGTTCAATACATAGCAGATATGCTGAGATTTTATATTCTGAAATTTGATACCGCCTTGAAGAGCCTTCTGCTATAATAGAACTATCAATATCATATTCCGGGCTACATGCAAGAAACCTTAGTTAAGCTAGGTCAGATTCAGCTGTCTACGACTATCATACGATAGGTATATCTGGATTTTTTTTTTTAAATTATGTTATGATGTCTTTTAAGCAAAATCATTGGCTTTTCATGCAATGATTTCTGAATGTCTCATCCAATTAGCTTCAACCTATCAACGCTGATAACTTGATAATTCAACTTCAAGTCTTCGTATCTCACTGAGATACAAAGATTTGAATTAGATAAGAGCTGTGCAAGTCCTAATTTCTCATTTTTAATGAAATTCGGATGCCAAATCTTTATAACCAGTTATCCTAAATACAGCGTCTGAGATTTTCATGAATAAACAAGGATAACATACATCTTTCTCGTTTCTAAGTATGGATATCTATCAGCATTAGAGTTTTTTCATTGTCACAAATCTTACACTAGCTTTAATTTTCGAGTTGGTAATATTTTAAAATAGAACGATAGATAAAACTGAACATAATATAGTTATTATAAGCCTGTGGGAGAAAGTGCTCTGAATAATAAGCTGTGCTCAGTCATATGCAAAAGCGAACAGAAAAAGGTAATTACTATTTATAATGTTAATGCAAAGAGTTGTTGTTATCGGATTGATCATCCATCAACTGACATTAGTATTCACAGTTAGGCAAAGCTCTCATTCGTTCGTCTGGGCAACAAGGCGACAGTGAAACTGTAAAATGTATTGATAATATTATCAAGGAAAAAATTAGGTGTTTATTGGGCAGTGAGTTCTAGGTACGTCAATGTCAGACAGCAGATGTTTAGAGGTCACATTAAAGCAAATTTAGGCAAAATTCAGGAACACAGAAGACGCAAAAAGCACAGGTCAAGCTCAATGCCCTGAAACATAAAAGCGACTAGTAGTCAGAAAAAAAATATATCCTAGTGAGATAGGAAACCGAAAACAATTTGAAATTAATGGAGCTTTTAAGGGAAAGACAGAATTGAACCTTCACAGCTGAGGCAGAAAGAAAATTTCAATAGAAGATCAACTGAGAAGAATAAGGAATACTCATAGTATATGGTAGTAAGGTATGTTTACAATTGAATGATAATAAATGAAACAATGAACCCCTGAAACAAGTGGCGAGGTTGTCAGGGAAATTTCTAATGAAATTTGATGTATTAAAAGTTCAGGACATGATGGGGTATCATCACGAATATTATGAATATAAGCTGACATCTCGTGTGCAAGATACTCGTAGAGATCTTCAACAAATCCCTTATGACTGGTGAAGAGCCACATGCCTGAAACATACCAAAGATGGTAATAATATTTTAAAAAATGATGATAGAAAGCTCTGAACTACAGCCTAGTCCCTGATGACTGTTGTGTGTAACACGCCAAATAAATATGGCATAAAATACATTAACATTTCGAAAATATTTAATTCTTCTCATTACGCTAGCATCTTTTTATAAACGGTAATTCGTGTCAGAAAAAAATGCATAGAAAGAGGAGAGATTAACAAAGATTAATTAGAAAAGCGAGAGGACTGAATATTTTTAGACTAGAGGAAGATTTCAACACCTCACAACAAATTTAGAATGCCAAGTTTAATTCAAGTTTCCACATGTGAATTTTTCAAATGTTACCTTGACTCTCTCCTCTTCCAGCAAAAGGGGCTAAGCATTTGTATAATGTTCATTAGCACTCTCGCCCACTTCATTAATGTAAACTCGTGAGAGTCATACAACGGCTGCAGAAAAGCGAGGCAGTCAGGCTCGTTCTATGGAAGGGAAGGTCAGGTCCAGTTTCTTGAAACTGGATCCTAACACTGGCGTCAGGGAACCTCCTATGAGGAGTTAGGTTAGGTAAGGTTTGTCAGGAAACAGGACAAGTGTTTCTTGACGTGGGTCTTAGTCATATGATGATCCCCAGCTTGAGCTTTTGGTCATCTAACCGAGGCCTTCCACTGGCTTACCGGTCTCACCTCTTCAAATAATTTGGTTATGATTATACCCAGGAAGAGTGAACATCCTAAATATCATACTATATGGAAATGCTCCTCCTAGTCTTGAAGGTCATACGAACATAGATAATAATAAAGCTTCTCTAGAAAGGAAATATTGACAGTGGCTGCAGTAGTTTTTATTCCGTGCAGTAACTAGAAAATGCTTCTTATGGTCGGCATCAAACTTTGAGCACAAGTGAAAGATTCAGATAATTTTTTGGGTTGTCTAGGTTCCAGTTCGCCTTTTTAATAACACATTTGATTTGCTTGATTGTATATGGTATTTTGAAACTGGAATTATAAGAGATGGGAGACACCAGTCTTGGAATACAGATATCGAGTCTGAACTAGTTTTTTTTTTTTTCATATTCACGCGGAAGAGTTAAACCCTTACGAGTCATACAGGGTCAGATGAATATAGTAAGTGGGTTGGGTGGGCTAATCATGTTTATCTAAGGGAAAACTGGGTAGCGCCACTTCCTTAAAACAAAATTCTTTTACCAGCGTCAAGGCATCTCTTCTCAAGAATAAGATGCTCAGAGCCCCTGTGGTTAGTTCATGTATCAGTGTACAGAGGTGAAGGGCAGACAGTATGGCAGGTCAAGTAGGGAGTTGAAGATTGAGACACTTATGCAACGAATCTATAATAAGGAAACGTTTCGCCACGCAGTGGCTTCATCAGTCCAATACAAAGTAGAAATTGGTAAGGAGAGGAGGAGTTTGAGGTAATCAGTCCCTCAGCCTGGAACCAGACTGATTACCTCAAACTCCTCCTCTCCTTACCAATTTCTACTTTGTATTGGGCTGATGAAGCCACTGTGTGGCGAAACGTTTCCTTATTAAAGATTCTCATATGTTGCATAAGTGTCTCAATCTTCAACTTGTCGGTTTTCAAACCATTTATCACAAGTAGGGAGTGTTGGCGTGAGCCATAGAACTCTGAGAGTTCTGAGAGTCCTTGGAACTGTGAGCCCTGGGTGCTGTATGAATGCTGGGTGCTCTGAAACTTGAGTGTTCTATCTTTTCGTGTTATCTAACCAGCGCCAGGATAAATGTCTTCCCTTTATATTGTCTTGTCCGTAAGTAAACAGACGGCTAGGCTGAGATACGAAGGAAGGCGGTGAAAGTGGTGAAGGTGGTGGCGGTAGTTGTTGTTTTTGGTGATAGTTGAATGTGGTTGGTTGTGGTTGGTGGTATTGGTGGGGGTGAATATTTTTGTTTCTTTTGTTAACGGTAATGGTGTAGGCAACAATATTATGCTGCAGGGGTAGTAGTTGCATTGGTTGTGGTGGTGACGGTGCTTGTGTCAGTAGTGTTAGTCAGAGACGCGCACCTCTCAGTAAATAATGCTGAACAAATGCACACCTCTCGGCAGATACACAAAGATTGCACAGAGCCCTGAATCTGCACTCCCTAGAAAGGCGTAGAATTAGGGGTGATATGATTGAGGTGTATAAATGGAAAACGGGAATAAATAAAGGGAATGTAAATAACTTGCTAAAAATATATAACCAAAACAGGACTAGCAGCAATGGTTTCAAGTTGGAAAATTAGATTCAGAAAAGGTATAGGAAAGCCCTGGTTTGGTAATAGAGTTGTCGATGAGTGGAACAAACTCCCAAGTAACGTCATTGAAGCTAAAACCTTGTTAGTTTTAAAAATAGGTTAGATAAATACATGAGTGGGTGTGAGTTGGACATGCCTCGCATAGGCCACTAGGCCTGCTGCAGTGCTCTTTCTTTATGTTCTTAAAAATACGCATATATCAGACTATTTGCATGACTTATATACTGCTGATGAAGATGCGACGTCAGAAGACACTCCCCATCATGGGGAGCCACAGCAAGAAAGAAAGAAGAAGATGACACCCTTTACCCAGGGGGCCAATGCCGGGTCACCATTTGGAGAAGACCCGGGCCGGATGTACCGGCGAACATACAACAACACCAACTTATATACTGTCGGCAGGAGAGGTGTAGAGTAGTAGAAGAATGTAATCACTGATGGACTGACTACATCGTCTTCACACCTCTGCTGCTCCTGCCTACTTTCTGTACTCGACTGAAGAAGCCTACTGTGTAGGCGATACGTTTCGGAATAAAGATACCAGGGAAAATTTTGTATGGAAGACGGTGCCCCTTTCTAAAAGATAAAGAATTTACTAAAGTATTGTGAATTCTCTATATTGTAATGACTGGTCTGAAAATTCACTGGACTTAAATCCGATAGAGAACTTTTGGAAACTTATTAGGAGTGAGCGTGGGCCTGTTCTCTAGACCCAAAATCTGTTGTGCAATTAAGTAGGTGTGCCTTATCAGTGCCTACGAGCTTTAAGGAGTGCATCAGGAAAGCAGGAAAATACACACACAACCCGCACATAGAAGAGAGGAGCTTACGACGACGTTTCGGTCCGACTTGGACCATTTACAAAGTCGGACCGAAACGTGGTCGTAAGCTCCTCTCTTCTATGTACGGGTTGTGTGTGTTGTTCCAGTCACGGTATTGTGCCTTTTTTGTTAAGCAGGAAAATCCTACGAAATACTTATTTAGGTAAGGAATCCATGTATCAGTATTATGTATATAAAATAAAAGGTTATGTTGAGAAGTGTCGTTTTCTGTGGTGTCCAAACGCGTGCATATTTATGACTCCTCCTGTATATACAAGGAGAGATGCACACCACTGGGTGTATATACAAGGAGAGATGCACACCACTGGGTGTATATACAAGGAGAATGCACACCACTGGGTGTATATACAAGGAGAGATGCACACCACTGGGTGTATATACAAGGAAATGCACACCACTGGGTGTATATACAAGGAGAGATGCACACCACTGGGTGTATATACAAGGAGAGATGCACACCACTGGGTGTATATACAGGAGAGATGCACACCACTGGGTGTATATACAAGGAGAGATGCACACCACTGGGTGTATATACAAGGAGAGATGCACACCACTGGGTGTATATACAAGGAGAGATGCACACCACTGGGTGTATATACAAGGAGAGATGCACACCACTGGGTGTATATACAAGGAGAGATGCACACCACTGGGTGTATATACAAGGAGAGATGCACACCACTGGGTGTATATACAAGGAGAGATGCACACCACTGGGTGTATATACAGAAGATGACACCACTGGTGTATATACAAGGAGAGATGCACACCACTGGGTGTATATACAAGGAGATGCACACCACTGGGTGTATATACGAGAGAGATGCACACCACTGGGTGTATATACGAGGAGAGATGCACACCACTGGGTGTATATACAAGGAGAGATGCACACCACTGGGTGTATATACAAACAAGGTGCCCACCAGGGAACATATACACTGCTGATGTCATCTACGTTGTAGTTTATCTCCCAAAGAAAAACCTCCTCGCTATGGGTTCTCTCTTCACGGGTTTTGACTAGAGCTTCCATGATGATTTTTTTTAGACCATTTACAAGTCACTTGTAAATTATCGTCATAAGCGTCTCTCTTCTACGTGTGGGATATTAATATACTGTTCCAGTCACGGTATTGTGACTTTTGTTCTCACTTCCTATAATCAAGAACCCTTCACTAGCATCAAGACCTTTCTTCCCACCCTCCTGAAGAAAGAGACGCAAATTCATCATTAAATAAGGTAGTCGACTCAAAAATTCAACCTACATGCTTCCAGAGATTTACATAATAAATTACTTTATCAACTGCATTATTCTAAAAAAATTACTTTTTTCCCTGTGAGGGAATTTGGGTGACGAATGAGGTGAATGTATTCTAATTTTTTTTTGGGGTTAACTTGCTTTGGTGGAGAAACGACCGATGTGTCAAAAATTCCGAAATGTATTGTACTGCATTGCATTGCATTGCATTTCATGAAACGCTTAACCCGTAGTAGAAGCAGATTTTTTCCTGTCTAAATATTGGTCATATTGGTCTTAGAAAGGTCTGAATTAGTTTTGGGCTGTGTAATATCCTAACTTACCATCTTTATTTAAAAAAATGGATATTAGATCCCTTATGATGACTTGTTAATGTCTCTCTTCAATGAGAAAAATAAATGGTTAATGCGAAAGAGAATGGTAGTGAATGGTGGTAGACGAGACTGTACAAGAAGGTTAAGGAATGTTAGTGGAGATGGGAGGGGAGGGGAAGGTCAGTGGACAAAAATAGCACATTCAGTGAAGATCGGGGGGGGGGGATGGGGTGAGGACGAACGTGTCTCGGCAAATTCTGGTTAGGAAAACAAAGTTGTTTGTTGCGCCTGATGCTAAGAAACACCGTCGTCTGGCGCTATGAAACACTGACGCAGTGAAATACTGTTGTCTGACTAAAAAGTATTGCTGCTTGTCGTACCACAACTGTTATCTGACGTACCATAACTCTTAAATGGCCTACCTTAACTGTTAAAAGGAATACCGCAGCTGTTTAAAAGCGTACCGTATCTCTTTAAAAGGTGGTACCTCAACTGTTGTCCGGAGTGCCTCAAGGTCGCATACTTGACCCACAGCTCACTTTATTACGAGAGAAAAAACAGGACCAAAATTTTAGCATGTGAATACTAGATGCTGTGAGCCTGGCTCAGAGCGTGCATCTCCCGCTGTGATGAGACGAGTGATAAGGTCAGGTGGTTTTTGTATGAACTTTGATGGCAATTGTACAATGGTGAAAAACACATCTTTTATTGGTATTCACGATTTCTCGTGCTGATTCAAAATTATATGCCCCGTTATGTTGATTATATTATAAATAACGCTACCATGTAACATTAGCGTCCAGCGTCGCTTGATTTCCAGCAAGAATAATTTTAAACTTTTGCTTTGGATTATTATAATCAAATAGAAGCGCTAAACCACAAGGGTTATACAGCTTTGCTTTGGAGAAGCAAAAGTTTAGTGCTTTCCAACATCGAGAAGACGTCATTCGCGTGTTCCGAACAGTTTACAATGCACCAGATCCACAAAAAAATAAGAGTAAAGAGGTTTTTCTTCAGGCAAAGAAAGCATCACGTGCTTGATTTATCGTAAGTGGTTCCCACTGTTTACATTATGGATGCTTTATGGGGTCTACAATGAGCATTTTATGGGGTCCACACTAGTTACGTTTTGGTTTCCATGTTGGTTACATTTTGTTTTCCATGATAGTTACATTATAGGATCCACACAAGTTATATTATGGGGTCTTGACTGGTTACATTATGTACTCCTAACTGGTTACTTTAAGCGGTCTGAATGATTTATCAAAACCCGAGGAAGCACAGGAAGAGCTTTGCCGGCTACAAGATATGTCTACTTGGCGCGCCTCACCTACCTTCTCTGCTAAACTGACCCTGTGACCTTGTCTCTCTTAAGCTTACTCAGCTGGCTTGACCCTGTGATCCCTCAGTGCCTCAAGATCTGCTGGAGTGACCCTCAGACAATTAACCTTCCTCATCCGGCTGGCATGATCATTTAACCCTCTGTCTGCTGCTGACTTAGGCAGGTGACCATCAGCCTGTTGTTTCGACACTGATCTTGAAACCCTGTCTGCAGTCTTGACTGTGCATCAAACTTATTAACCATATGCATAAGATTTATCATGTTGCAAGCAAATGCAACATGGGCAAAATGTAAACACAATCGAAAAAAAGTATCGCAACCTGTAAACAGATAGAAACCGCTATTTAAATATATGAAGACAACTTTTGTGTGAAAATCAGTAACAGCAGGAACACAAAAACCAGATATATTGAAAGGACGACCACAGTGGTCTTAATTCAACACATGCGGTGTGACAGGAGTCCCTGACCTCTCATCCCTTCTGATTCCTTCAATAGGCAAGGCAGAGTATCAGGGAAGGAGATCCTAATGCAAGGAAAAAGGGGTGTGTAAGGTTTTAATTTTATTTATTTTCAAGAGCTAAATCCATAAGTGTCTCACAGCACATGGTAATGGGAGATAATCGGCTTTTATGCGAGAAAGAAGAGGGAGGTTACAATTCATCGAATCTAGGTCCTTTTACCAGCATCAAGGTACCCCTTTTAAAGGGGTAAATACAGGAAATAATTCTTTAGTTATATTTTAAATATATTTATGGAGGTGTGTTAAATATATTGTTTACAGTGTGTGTTAGACCCAAGCTGCAGTATACAGCTGTTGTACAGAGCTCGCATTAAAAAACAAAATAAAAAAAAATGAGAAAAAATATCAGACACTGAATAAAATAGGGTCCAGTATTGTGAAATTTGAGTTATAAATATAAAACTTATAAAAGTGAAGACACTAATTTTGCTGTTGTTGAAAGATATGCTAATATGATAACCACCTTTTAGGTCACTAGAGGCAATGAGTAAACAAATAGGCTTAATTCGCAACGCAGAGGACAAAAGTACACAAACTTAAATTGTGAAAAACTTGGTGTGAGATTGTACGAAGTTTTTTCTTTACAAAAAAAAGGGGGGAGAGTTAACGAATGAGATGAGCTTCTGAAAGGAAGTTGTGAGTGTTAAGGCAGGAAACACTGGAAAACCTAAGGACTCAACACGTGAAGGATGTTACAGGTGGATGAAGTGTTAAGGAGTAGCTTAGACTTCTCAGGATAGGCCTAAATAACAAGTGGAATTCCCCAAAGATCTGCACTTAGGACGATTTCATTCCTCATATATGTATATGAGCTGCTACAGGTAATCGAATCCCGTGTGTGTCTGTTTGCAGATTGGGTAAAAATACTGAGCAAAATACGAAAGGAAAAGGGCAGAGACAACCTTCAAGAAGACTTAAACTGAAGAGCTGGTGAATGGCTGCTGGAGTTCAATTCAATTAAGCCTAAGGTCATAGAATTCGGGGAAGTAGAGGGAACACCAGTGACGGAGTATTCACTAGGAAGAAACAACAAACATCAATAAAAGAATCTCAAACTAGAATTGGTAATTTTTAATAAGAGTCTCTTAGAAGTATATACACAAACCATATGTTAAACCCATTTTAGAATCCGTAGCATCAGGGCGGAGAGACAACCTGATCATGGAAGGGGAAGGGCAAAGAAGACCGCAGACAGAGTATAGTCTAGGTGGCCAAAGACTGCAAGCCTCACTCAAAGAAAAAGATCTTGGGGTGAGTATAATACCGTGCACATCTCCTGAGGCACACATCAATCAGATAACTGCTGCAGCATACGGGCGGCTGGCAAACCTAAGAATAGCGTTCCAATACCTCACTAAGGAATCATTCAAGACTCTGTATACCATATACGTCAGGCCCATACTGGAGTATGCAGCACCGGTTTGGAACCCACACCTGGTCAAGCACGTCAAGAAATTAGAGAAAGTGCAAAGGTTTGCAACAAGACTAGTCCCAGAGCTAAGGGGATTGTCCTACGAAGAAAGGTTAAGGGAAATCGGCCTGACGACACTAGAGGACAGGAGGGTTAGGGGAGACATGATAACGACATATAAAATACTGCGAGGAATAGATAAGGTGGACAGAGACAAGATGTTCCAGAGAGGGGACACAGAAACAAGGGGTCATAATTGGAAGTTGAAGACTCCTATGAGTCAAAGGGATGTTAGGAAGTATTTCTTCAGTCATAGAGTTGTCAGGAAGTGGAATAGCTTAGAAAGCGACATAGTGGAGGCAGGAACCATACATAGTTTTAAGACTAGGTTTGATAAAGCTCATGGAGCAGGGAGAGAGAGGACCTAGTAGCAATCAGTGAAGAGGCGGGGCCAGGAGCTATGACTCGACCCCTGCAACCACAAATAGGTGAGTACAAATAGGTGAGTACAGGGTAGTAGCTAGCAGGAGGAGCCAGAAGGTCAAGCAGAGCACGCTTGGTTACCTTCCACGTACACTCAGGTCACGCCCGGCCCCGCGGCCCTTCCTTTGTGTCAGTCCCGTCCATCGCGGCTACTCCACAAACACCACAATTATTATTATTATAATCAAATAGTCACAAAAACACCACAAACATTTATTCCATCGAAAGTCAGAATTTTTCGTGGCTGTGGAGACGATCGTTTAGAATTCGCAAAAGTACATAGATTTTTTATGCACAAGAGTAATATTAACAAGTATACGCGTGAACACAATATACAAAAGCTATTATTAGGAAAACATTTCATTCAGGGTAAAGCTTTATCAAGAGTCCCAGTAAACCTATGTACTCTGTCCTCATACATAGCTCTTCCAGCTTTCTATTCATAATTGTAAGAGATTTCTCGGTAGTTTTGGTACTTCTGTTCATAATAAAACGAAGCCGTTGAGAGAACGATCAAAATGGAGTAAATTATATGTATTTTAGCTACTTTTCATTCACATCTGTAAACTGCCTCTGAGGGGACGGCTTTATTTAATTTTCATATTTTATCACCGAAACGGCTAGTTCTAGATCAGCCAGGCTGTGATGGATATGTTTGGCAGCTGGCACCAGCAGCAACAGCCTGGTTGACTAAACACCAGACCAAAGTAGAAAGACTCGGAACTCATCAAAGGTATATACCTGATGTCCACCTGGTGGACTGTGGTGCAACGAAACATGGATGAACAAAAGACAATAAAAGACTTTACTAGTTCCCCAAGGGCTGACAACAGCCCAGCTATACAAGTATAGCTGAGCTCTATACAAGCAAATTGATAATATCTGCTCAGAATTTCAGATATTTTAATTAATACTGTACGATGACATTTTAGGAAAACACAGATATCACAGAGAACGTACGATTTGCAAGTTTATATTCAAAATTATGGAAAAAAAAACTTATTAACTAAACCTTCATATAATGTAAATAACGATCGTGTGATTTACATGTATATAAAAGTCTATATTATTTTCCCAGCTGCCGGCTCAACGTAATCTTATCTAGAAAATCGAAAATCGAATTTTTGATCACGGATGAGAACGTCTAGAAACTGACTCGCTATATCAAGTTGGAAACCGAACTTGATCTTTGGAGGACGTATTGCGTTAACGCATGTTTTTTTCCGTGTGTAGAAACAACGAATGACTCAAGTCCGTTCTGACAGCAGGCATGCGTGAAGACACCGGGAGTCAACTTACATCTCAATCTTCAATTCTTTGAATCGAGTCTATTTTTATACATTAAAAAAAAAAATAGAACTCATAGGCACAGCATGTGGCTACACTTTTCTCAATGGCAGGTACCCTGTGGGAACACACAGTAAGTAATTACCCAGTCTATACGAGAGTTAAATCGTGGGAACAAGAGCTAGGTGTGTTTCACTGTCATGTTTCATTACGAAGGACAAGTTGCATATAATAAACAATGAAATCAGTCTGAGTTGCGAGACCTCAGTAGGACGATGAAGTTATCGTGATGCACAGGCAGGGAGGAGACGCAGGGAGAGAAGATTGCAGCCAGATCTCAAGCTTTGGCTCGCGAGGAGCACAAAGACACAGGCAATTGTCTGCAGCATCCTTGAAACTGAGGACGTGCAGGCATCCTCGCGAGTGGAACACCCGCTAACAGAACCCTCCAGTCATAGAGCCGCTGCGTGAGAAATGCTTGCCAGGTGCAACTTAAGTTATCCCAGGGAACATTAAATTAACTCGACATGAAGCATCAATTATAGCCGATTTGAAAACGAAAATAGATATTATATCAAGGCCAACGCCGATTTAAACCGTTATTTTCACTCTCTGGGCGTCTTCAGGACAAGGATATGTGGATGGCCTTCTGTTACAACTGTGTTATTGGAAATTCTGCCAGTATGAAATTGTGAAAGATTTTATAGAATCTAAAAAAAAATCGTACAGTCATCTATTTTTTTTCCAGATGAGAAAAAGATGAGTTATAAATTTATTACAAACTCGAAATATTTTATTTTTAAT
This sequence comes from Cherax destructor, assembly GCA_009830355.1. NCBI lineage: Eukaryota > Metazoa > Arthropoda > Malacostraca > Decapoda > Parastacidae > Cherax > Cherax destructor. Next base: position 9,952 of record WNWK01017255.1, on the reverse strand, counting down.
GCAACATATATATATATATAATATATATATATATATATATATATATATATATATATATATATATATATAAAACTATATATAATATATATATATATATATATATATATATATATATATATATATATATATATATATATATATATATATATATATATATGAGTGGTAGGGAAGTGGAATATTCAAATGGCTTCAGAAAGAAATCTAAATATTCTTCCTTGAAGTCTTTATCCACTTCTCGAGGCAATGTCCAATTGACACCAGAGGTGGACCCCATCCATATATATATATATATATATATATACACACACACACACACACACACAGTCTGCGTGTACGTGTGTTGTGTGTGTGAATTCTAACTTTTTTGTTCTTACCTATTTATGGTTGAAGGGATCGAATCATAGCTCTTGGCCCCTACTCTTCGCTGGTAGATACTAGGTCCATTTTCTCCCTGCTCCATGAGCTTTATCGTACTTCTTAAAGCTATATATAAATCCTGCCTCCACTGCATCACTCTCCAGACGGTTTCACTTCCTGACAACTCCGTGACTGAAGAAGTACTTCCTAACATCCCTGTGACTCATCTGAATTTTCAACTTCTAGCCGTGACCCTTTGTTGCTCTGAAACATTCTGTCCCTATCCACCTTTTCGTCTCAGTATTTTATATGTCGATATCCCGTCCACCCTATCCTCCTGTGTGTGCGCTCACCTAGTTGTGGTTGCAGGGGTCGAGTCACAGTCCATGGCCCCGCCTCTTCACTGGCTGCTACTAGGTCACTCTTCCTGCTCCATGGGCTTTATTATACCTCTTCGTAAAGCTATGTATGGATCCTGCCTCCACTACATCACTTCCCAGACTATTCTACTTCCTGACAACTCTGACTGAAGAAATACTTCCTAACATCCCTGTGATTCATCTGAGTCTTCAACTTCCAATTGTGACCCCTTGTTGCTGTGTCCCATCCCCGGAACATCCTGTCTGTACCCCTTGTCAATTCCTCTCAGTATTTTATATGTCGTTATCATATCCCTACTATCTCTCCTGTCCTCCAGTGTCGTCAGGTCGATTTTCCCTAACCTCTCCACGTAGGACATGCGTGCGTGCGTGCGTGCGTGTGTGTGCTTTCTCCACCAAAAGTATCCATAAAATAAAGCCCATTAACCATCAATTATTCAGCAGTTGTCTTGCGAGAAGTACGCAGATATCACAAATCGTACGACCCTCCAAAGTGCAACATCCCCACCCCTCCTCCAGAGTGCAGGTACAGTACTTTAGGCTAACCAGTTTTCCTAAATTCCTTTATATATCTTAGCTTGCTACCACTCCAACGGCACAGTGACCCATATAACATTTTTTTTACATCTTAATGTAATGAAATACGACATAGTAAAATTAATACCATAAAATAAATTACCGATGAGAACAAGTTACCTCACGTGGAGGCAGGCAGGTACTCACTTACGAATACAATGAACCAAGCAAAGTCGACTAAATAAAAAAAATAAATCCTGCACTGGGAAAAACAACCTTTTCAATGTAAATAATCGAATTGCTGATGTATTAAGTTCATATTTAATTTGTTAGTTATACAGACCTCCAAACGTCTCATGTATAGCCAATTTTGTAACTATTCAGTAATTTGGAAGCCTTTACGACATATTTCATTAAAGTGTAAAATTTAAATTAGCATCTGTTACATGATCTTTAGTTTCAGAAAGGAATCTTATGGTTGAAGAAAAGAGGTTTAACTAGTTAAGTAAAGCTCCGGTATGTCACTCATCGGTGTTCAGAAATTTTAGTTTGGAAGCTCCTAAAATACTGCCAATAAATCTAACATTGTGGTTAGAACAACTAATTTGATAAATTATGTTTGAATATAGAGGTGTAATAACTGGATCCGTATAAATAAAATGATAATTTGTTAAAGAATTAATAAAAATACAATATAATTTGTGGTTTTCTCATTCGTGGCAGTTTCAAACAGCGTTCCAAGTTATGAACCTCAGATGCCCATAGACAGAGTTTAATACAGCGAACACCTTTACAACTGTAACCGTAGGTATAGATTCGAGGTGATAATTTACTGTCCAAATTTTTTTTAAACATTGAAAGTAAGAATCTGTTACAGCAAAAGACACTCGCAAAAAAATAATCTTTGTATGGAAAGTAGGTAAATTTGGTAACAGAACATATTTATTAGAAAACGTTTCGGTCATGGAGCCTTGAACACTTTATCTCTGATCACTTAGTGAGAGTGAGAGAGAGAGAGAGAGAGAGAGAGAGAGAGAGAGAGAGAGAGAGAGAGAGAGAGAGAGAGAGAGAGAGAGAGAGAGAGAGAGAGAGAGAGAGAGATAGAGAGATAGAGAGAGAGAGAGAGAGAGAGAGAGAGAGAGAGAGAGAGAGAGAGAGAGAGAGAGAGAGAGAGAGAGAGAGAGAGAGAGAGGTGATCAAGGTCACAGGACCGAAACGTTTTCTATTATGTCTGTGTTTGCTCACGTGTCTTTCTAAATCGAAACAAAGGATAAAAAATACAGACCAATAACAGCAAGCATTTCCTTCCTATATACTGTATTATTAAAACCAGCACTTGTGCTAAATGTTCATCAAAAAATAATCTTTAAATTAATCCAAGTATGGTCTCTGAAAAGCAGAAAAAATCTTCAATATATTTTATGTAAATTATTCGTAAAAATAAAAAAAAATCATAGACATGCATTAAACCATATCTTCTTATAAAAACACATATATTAGCTAACGTTGGACCGAATTCATAGGGAAGCGTTGAACCTGTAGGGGTCATGCAGCACCTGAGGACTTCGAGCTAATTAGATTTAACTCAAGAAAAGAAATAAGTCGAACTCGCTGAATCAAGAGCCCTTCATCGGTATCAAGGAACGTCTCCTAAGCACCTACTGGGAGAAAAGCACTAGCACATTAATACATTCATTTTAACTGGGGGTCTTATAGTGCCTTCGGAAAAGAGGCATTTAGGTTCTATCTAGAGTTGTAAATTCAGTTCTTTGGATCAAGAACTTCCCCTCACCGGAATTTAAGCACCTTTCTGGAGGGGACATTGCTACATTTTCTCAAAGTGTATGAAAATTGGATGTCTTAGGAAAAGCAACATTTACCGGAAATAACCATTAATTTTTCGTAAACGTGGAATGGAAAAAGTGTTTCTTTGAATTGTCTTGATTGGCATGGAAATAAAATGGAAAGAAATAGAGACAAAGGAAATTACAGCCTGGAGAAATAAAATTCAAGCAACAAACACTAGCATGTCGCAGCAAAGTCCTTGGAATTTAAATGGCATTGTTAGTGACCAAACTGGGGTCTGAGACCTGGGAGGGGCAGCAGCAGCCTCATCCAGTGTCTCTTCCCACCTAGATCCGTTTGCTTGTCTCTCTCTCTCTCTCTCTCAACTATTCGTTCCTCTTTCCCTCCCTCCTTCCCTTCCTTCCTTCCTTAAATCCGCTTTATATTTCCTCATGCTTACCCATCCTGCGTCCATCTCTTATTCTCTTCCTCTCACTCCTTTGTCTTCCTTCCTTCCATTCCCTAATGACAAGAATTACAGCTAACTCCCAGCGTCACACGTCTCGCTGTATATTTCTTCTTAATTCACTGACCGTCTCCCACTAAGGAAGTGACTCGTGGATATCACAGTTTAAATGCCTTTCCGACGTACTGCATTCCCCACCTCTCAGAGTGCAGGCATTGTACTTCCCACCTCAAGGACTTACGTCCGTCCAATAGGCTTTCCTGAATCCTTTCATAGATGTTACCTTACACTCAAACAGCACGTCAAACTATAAAAAAATACTTGTCTCCACTCCGTTCATATACTAATTAACAAATTGAACTTTCATAAGAACTTGTACAAGGTTGAAATAAAGTAAAACAAATAAGAGTTTTTCTTTTTTAAACGGACACTAAGTGAAAAATATTAAGAAAGTACAGATTACATCAGTGTGTATTCCAGGACACTATACAGTGACACTTCATTGTTTAACGAATTTAAAATCTAGCTCCATTACTCCAGCAGTTGCTAGAGCGAATTATCGTAAGACAAAGACCCGTGTCAGGAGAGATTTTTTTTTTCACAAAACAATAAAAAAATTCACAAGATCGGTAGATGACATGAAGCAAAGAAAACTAAGCCTTATAGCTACAATATTTACTCTTCTGCATCTTGCGCATGTGCTGCTTCCATAACCACCTTCCTCCTTCACTTGATGGAGAATATGCTGAAGGGCTTTTGATCCAAGGAATTGGAAATACTTCCCCCCGCTCACTTCCTAGTATCAAATATGATTAACTCCAAGCGTCGTGTGACTAACGGATTTAGCGCTTCCCCCTGAATGTAAAAAATAATCTCCTTCACGGTTGCGCAGGAAAACCGGTCATCCGGATTAATCTCATTGATTATTTTGATCGATGACTCCGCAAGCTCCATATCTTGTAATTAATTTTTTTTGCGACATTACAGAACCGTCCGGTAATGCGTAATGTTACCACTAAATTTCAAAGCCTAAACATTAAGATTTGTTTCCTTTTTGTCCCTAGTGACTGGTTCTTTTGCTAACGTGTTTTAAATTACGTTTTTTTAATGTATAGTATTTATAGGAAAAATATCTAAAGTAGACAAAACATTTATGAATCCTGAATGTAGATTTCAAGGCAGTGAAAAAAAAAATCACGCATAAACTTCAGTCATCTTGTGAACCCGTGATGAAAATACAAGTTGAAATATAATTCTTTACTTAAAAACTAGTGTACAATACTTGGCAGTTAAAAGAAATACATACATATATCCAGTATTTATTGCTAGGACACTGAAGGCGTTTTGAATCCAGATTTGAAAGATTTAACACTCGAGAAAACACATAAAATAGGATCAGAGACAAGAAGACACAAGAAAATAATTATTTTCAAGTCAAAACTGGAAGAGTTAGAGACGTTATAAATTCCCATCTGCTGGTTCCAGTGAACCTCAATCACGACATAAGAAGTATCGGGTAACTAAGATGCGGGAAATTATATACCATAACTTTTTTATGGATTATCAGTTTGAAGAATATGTGCAATGCATCTTTCGTCTGCGATTAGCGATTTGAAGATGGAGATAATTCGACAAGGAAAGAAGAAAGAGTGAGCAGCCTTTCCCTTCAAAACAGAAGGACTGTAATGCAAAAAAATCTCTAGAACGTCGTGAGAAAAAATCATGAAGCCAACACGTACTAAACCAAATTATTTTTCACCCTATAATAGATCTTCTCTCATATAAATCAAGATTCTGTTTTAAGATAAATCTTAAATTTGTGTGGAATTATGAATAATATTTTTTTTCCTCACTTAAAGATTTACTCAAAACAATGTAGAAACTCGCTTGTTATTTTTTAGCTGTCGGCTGTCAACTTTGATATGAAAAAATACACTGAATCGAAAATGTCTTAAAATACTGAGAAGAAATTAACTGATATTGTTAACTGTAAGCCTCAGCACAGTATTCTTCTATTTATTGTTACGTCTGGTGTGTGCAAGAATAATTCATGCCCACTTTTATGACATTCTCATGAGCCATTAATGGACTATAATTGGTGACAGCACTAACTGTTCCTTACAAGATTTAAAATAATTGTGTCATATAATTTTTTTTCCCGGTCGAAGTTCATTTATATTCCATCATTTTCAAGATTTTCTACTCTTTGTCTGCCTCAAACAATTACTTTTTCGACCCGAGAATTTAAAATCTTCGTAAGTTTGGCTTCTTAATGAAGGTGTGGCTGTAGGTGACACCAGAACTGGCAGTAACTAGCCTGTTCGCCTCCTACCAGTCCCGTCAGGAGAGGTACACACACACACCTGTCACATCTACACACCCGTTAAAAGGGAGACCCGTCTGAGCAAGCGCACACACTCCTATCAGGAGAGGTACACACACCCGTCATAGCAAGTACACACTTGTCAGAACAAGTACACAGCCGTAAGGTACATGCGACAAGCAGGAAAAAAATCAGAGACCGGTCACGATCAACTCTTAATACAGATGTTAAACTCTTTTTATCGCCTGGGTTGGACTGGGCTCTCGTCTCAGCCGACAAGAGGCGATCCCATTTCAGGATGTCTTTTATGAGGTGGAAGTGATGTTGCTAGACTGGGTAATAGCCCGTTCTAATTTGGCCTCTTTTATAGCCAGTGATTCAGCTTGCTGTTCTGGTTGGTACAGAGTGCCGGAGACTGTTGTTCAATCAAAGATGCCTGTGAGGCGTAGTAATTCTGTCTTAGGGATTTCTAAACCCAGAGGTCGAATTTATAGTCATCATCAAAGATACGAGAATTAAAGGTGGAATGAGCATTGCTAGAAGGAACGAAGAGGACTTTAAGAAAGGAGCTTGATTTTAGGAAGGAATGGACACGACTTGAAGGAATGGACACGACCTGAAGGAATGGACACGACCTGAAGGAATTGACACGACCTGAAGGAATTGACACGACCTGAAGGAATTGACACGACCTGAAGGAATGGACACGACTTGAAGGAATGGACACGACTTGAAGGAATGGACACGACTTGAAGGAATGGACACGACTTGAAGGAACGAGCAATAATTGAGAAAGAAATAGGCATAACAAGAGGTAATGGGGAGGGAGGGCTGCAGGCACCCCAATCTCCCACCACAGTATTTTTTTTTTTCTGATATCTTTAAACAAGATTGACAATTATTTTAAGCAAATTACCCTAATATTATATTCATGGGTAAGCTCTAAACCCGTAAGGGTCATAATAGCACCTGGTGAATGGAAGATAATACAGTTTTATCCGGAAGTTTAGCTCCAGTGTCTTGGATCACGAGCCCTTCACCAGGCGTTCAAAATCAGGAGGCCCGACCCCCCTCACTCCCTTGGACCCCGACTTTTATTTTTCTATTCAACTGCTTCCCTTGATAGTGACGAACTTCTTTCAACTGAGAAAAGTTTACAGTGGAACACATGTCCATCATGACGTCGTAATATCTCCAACGAGGCCATTCCAAGCCAATTCGTGGATATATCAACAAGGGCAATATCATACAACACACTGCACTTGCATTCAAGGAACTGCCGCTATTTTTTTTCCTAGAATCAAATCTGATTGCCTCCCATTTCCGAGGCACTGTATGACCCATACTTTACGACTTCCCAGGAATTTAAAAATTATAATTATTTTATAAGCACGCCGATACGCCACGTTAAATGTGGGCCAAACTCTAAGACAGTCTATGAACCTCAAAATATTTTAAGTTTAGTAAAATTTATCAAAAACAATTATTAAATTTGTGAGGTTAAACCCGAAAGGGTCATACATCTCCTGGAGAATTGGAGCTAATCAGGTTGAATCCAAAAATAAAAGGGATGGAAAACTTCCAATCCTTGGATCAAAAGCCTTTCACCAACATTAAGGCATTTCCATCCTCGGTAAACAGAAGAGAAAAATAAAATTCTGGGAATTAAAATTACTAAAGAAAAGATGTGTTTCAGACATTTTCGAGAACGCTGAGAATCTTATAAAGTCGGAATTAACCCAATACTTTAGAATTTTCGGCTATTGAATAAGTTGGAAACAAATTCCCAGGTACTTTTGTTACTACTGATGAGCTGCTAACAAATGAATAGCATTATTATCAACAGTATAATTAAGGAGGAAGCGGTAAATCCACAGGGGTCATACAGATCCTGGAGAAATAGGGAAGCAATGAGGTTCAGTGCAAGGAAAACACATACAATTCTAGATTAAAGAACCTCACTTGAGAGAAACATATCATACACACAAGTAATTTGAATACCTGAAAAAGTACATGTTTTTTTTATTCAACTAAAAATCCAGAAGTGCTAATGTTCATTCTCACTTCAGTATTGGAATCTACATACTTGAGTTGCCAAAGTGGACACATTTACTTCGACAACAGACGAAATTTTGCTGTTGTGTTATCCTTACTTCCGAAGAGAAATTTACCGTACATTTGCAAAGTGTCGCAGTCAACATTCACGTGTTGCTAAGCTTAAACAATCTTATAGGTTCGACAAAAAAATGATACAAATTACATTAAATTCAGAAGGCTTGAGGCTTGATCCGAGAAAGGGAACGATAACTACAATGCCTTAGATCAAAAACCTTTCGTCAGCATCAAAACACCCACCCAAATGGTGCCTTGATAGCCGTATATGACAGCAGGACCTCAAGATTATATATACATACATACCCAGCTTAAAAGAGGTTTGCCTTGCAGAATATTCTCAGGAGAAAAGGATTGCATTTATAATATATGAAATTATATTTATTTATTTTTTAACTCTGTCATTCCCCACCACGCCATGGTGATCCGAGCTAAAAAAAACACATTCACCATCACTCATGCCTTATCTGTTTTTCCAGAAATGCACCAGCACAGCGCTAGTGACTCACAAAAATCTCTAAATATCTTTTAAATAATGCTACAAAGTATATATATGTTAGAGGGATATCAGTGAAGGAAAAATAAGGAGCAGCTTATTACTCAGTTTAGAAAGCCTCGTTTTATTGCCTGGTATTCTTTACTGTTGGCCAACTGTGTATATTTAGTAGCTGTTATTATCATTATACCCAATCTCTTTATGACGCATGAGGGTTTAAAGCATCCCCATTAATATACTACTGATAATTATATAATTACATTGCGAATTTAATTTTTGTTCATGCTTTTCTTGTGGCCGGTTCCTCACTAACATCTGTTGCACCACAGCATTAAAATATATAACGCCAACAACGTGACAAAGAAAGTTGTTTTTGTATTGCATAAATTTATTCTCTCAGCTGCTTTTAGTGCCATCATCCCTTTCCCAGGCGCCGCCATCTCCCCCTCCCCGAAGCCACCGCCGCCAACGCCCCTACCCCTCAATGAACTGAAACCACCATCACGACTCACCACTACCACCACCATCACGACTCACCACTACCCCCCACCACCACGACTCACCACTACTTCCACCACCACGACTCACCACTACCACGACTCACCACTACCACCACCATCACGACTCACCACTACCCCCACCACCACGACTCACCACTACTTCCACTACCACGACTCACCACTACGACTCACCACTACCACCACCACCACCACGACTCACCACTACCACACCACCACCACCACGACTCACCACTACCACCACCACCACGACTCACCACTACCACCACCACCACGACTCACCACTACCACCACCACCACCACGACTCACCACTACCACCACCACGACTCACCACTACCACCACCACCATTACTAAACTTGAGCGTCTATTATTATCATGGGGGAGCTTTAAACCCCCTAGGGATTATACATCGCCTGTGGGGGAAAGGGGAATGGAAGGCATTCAGACTTATTTCAGGGAAGTGAAGCAAAAGATCGAATTCCCTAGATCAAGAGCCCCTTACCAGCTTGCAAACTACAATTAAATCATTATTATTATTTTAACTGATAAGAGCATAGAAGGGGGAAGGTAAAGTAGCTCAGTTTCCTTGAATGAAGAGCTCTTCGCCGGTTTAATAACACCTAATGATGTCAAGAAACTATTATGACCAAGATTTTACAGGATTTTTTTCCCCCAATGAACTCTTTATAGAAAATGTTTTCATAGATTTCTTTTCACATTTATTCCATAACGATGATTTGCGGTGTTAAATTGTACTGATGCAGAAATAAATTTAAAGATAGAGAAATATGTGTGTGTCCCGACCATACATTTCCAAGCAGTAAAAGGAATCATAATATCTTTAACAAGGAAAAACCAGCTCAGTTGAATGTTGCAGTTAAGCACAAGCACGCACCCACACACGCACCCACACACACACACACACACACACACACACACACACACACACACACACACCTGTGACAGTGGAGTTCCACAAGGGTCAGTCTTAGGACCT
>WNWK01017254.1:0-42859 GCA_009830355.1 Cherax destructor | reverse complement strand
TCCCCAACACTAGCACCTTCAGGGCACTGTCCTCCAGGACAACACTAGCACCCTCAGGAGCACTGTCCTCTAGGACAACACTAGCACCCTCAGGAGCACTGTCCTCTAGGACAACACTAGCACCCTCAGGAGCACTGTCCTCCAGGACAACACTAGCACCCTCAAGAGAACTATCCTCCAGGACAACACTAGCACCCTCAGGAGTGCTGTCGTTCAAGACAGCCCCTTCCAAACCACCCATCTTATTTTCCCAGCTGTCATACTATGTTGACATGTCTTTTAAGAAGGATCTTTTATTGGTGTTCTTGTCTTTTAATATAGATGCAATTTCCTCATACAGGTGTATCTCGTTTGGGCAGACCCAAAAACATCTCTCTGAGTTTATGTCAAGTGTGGTCACTGGTTGAAAATCCCTGCATATATTACCATGGGACCATTGACCACAGAGATTGCAAGCAATCCAGGCCTGTTTTCGTCCCTTACCCTTTCTACAGACTACACAGATCTTCATGGTGGTGGTCATCTTACAACCCTTGACCACTCTCCTAGCTAGCTAGTCTATAATTTCTCGAAGTATTTAGTTGTTTTTAACAGTTCCTCTGATTGGCTTATTTCCAACAAATCTGTTTGAATCCGGTCCTTTGTTCACTTATTTCTTGGACGAATCCGGTTTGTGCTCACTGTATATTTTAACTAATAACCACCTTAAGGTAGATCTGTCTATTTGTATTGTATCTATTTGTTGTAGTTGCTGTTTGGGTGTTTAATAAGGGCGTGTAAACCCCGTTAGCTTATGAATCCGGTCAGAGGATGCCTTGTTTTCAACGAATCCGCTTGAATCCGGCCGTTCGTTCACTTGTTCTTGACGAATCCGGCGAATCTGGATTAGTGGATCACTTATTTGGGCGTATCCAGTCAGTGATTTTGGACTAGCACATGAAAGGACTACTGGGAGAGTATTTAACAGATTATATGTGTTCAGTTTGATACAAAAAGTATAGCTTGCGTGAGGGAGCAGCCGTGCTGCTCGTTGGTTCACTTGTTCTTGACGAATCTGGGCGAATCCGGATTAGTGGATGCGACTACGCTTCTTAAATCTCTCAAACCAGCCTTTGCTGGCCCTAAATTCACTACCAGCAGCACTTGTTCCAGGAGTTTTCTTTACAAGATCCTCATGCAACTGCCTTGCCTTCCCACAAATAATCGACTCCACTAATTGTTTTTCCTTAATCCTCAATAACAATAACTTCCATTATTGGTGACCTTTGTTTCGTAAGCACATTTACTCCTTTGGCAATATTAGCATCCTTGATTTGTTCTTTCTTTGCCAGGATGGATGTAATTGTTGATTTTTTTCCCGTACATCCTGGCAAGTTCCAGCACCCGCATACCACTCTCATATTTTTCAATCACTTCTCTCTTAAATTCCATCGTGTTTCTCACTTTCTTTACTACAGTAACTTTACTAGGAATTTTCTTGGGAGCCATGGTTACTTATTTCGGATTTGCACTGAAAAAAACCCCACTAAAAACAATGGAAAACAAGTGAAATGTTTGGATGAATGAGTAGAAACTTCCTCACGCGCCGAGAGACACGGCCAAACTGACGCGCAAAGCGGCTGGGCCAGCGGGTTCAAGCATCCCATATGGCCAATAAGTGAAATAACGGCCGATAAGCGGAAGCCAAAAAACCGGCCTATAAGCGAGTTGGCCTATAACAGGAACGGCCAATAAGCGAAGGTCCACTGTACATTATTTAGGTATGCACACTGGTCAGAGAGCCCGTCGTAAGTCCGAGGCATTGGTAAACGAGTACATCGCTAAGTGAGGAGAGGCTGTATTCACATTCGAGTTATGATACTCTGGACTCAGGATGGCTTCATCGAAAAATAACCCCATTGTGGGTTGAGGAGCACCTGTAATAGATAGGTGCACAAAGATTTTTTATTTAAAATACTATCAGCTGGGCTGTAAAAGATAAGTGGGCTAGCAAGCTGCCACCAGCAACAGCCTGGTTAGGTTAGGTAAGGATCGTCAGGAAACAGGACATGTGTTTTCTGACGTGGGTCTTAGTCATTCGATAAGCCACCACTGGAGTTTTCGGTCATCTGACCGAGGCCTTCTACTGGCTTATGTACTAGTCTATTCCTTTAAAAATCAGTTACAACAGCCTGGTTGACCAGACAAGCACGTGGCCCTGGGCCAGATTGCAGGAGTTGGAAAATTCTTGAAACCTATCAAAGGTAATGCTCCATTATCCCTATTTCTTTTCACACAAACCATTTTTAAAAAAGGAAAATATGTACATAGAGAGGATTCAGGAACTAGAGGTTTGAAGTAAATATAACGACAGAGATAGTGAGGTAGTAACACTGACAATGAAAAACCAGCAGTGTGTTGACGAACAAAAAACACAATACACAAATAACCTGCAAATAGGAGAAAGAAGGTCATGACGATGTTTTGGTTCAGCTTGGACCATTTATGAGTTCGTGTGATTTGTAAAGGGTCGAAGTCGGACTGAGACCTCATCGTGAGCTTTTCTCTCCTATGTGTTAGTTATTTGTGTATAGTGGAGTGTTTAAGTGGAAGAATGACTGGAGGATCCAGGGTGGTATACCTGGAGGTGACAGCAGTGTTGTACAACTCCAGCAGGAGATCAGGGCAGAAATACGATAACAATAAAGCGATGGTGGGCACCATAGCAGAGGTGGATAAAAAAATAGGCAGCATAAGCAATGGAAAGGAAATACACTGGGATAAGATGATGGTGGTGGTGTCAGACTGGGTTAAGACGATGGTGGTGGTGGTGTCAGACTGGGTTAAGATGGAGGTTGTGTCAGACTGGGTTAAGATGGAGGAGGTGGTGTCAGACTGGGTTAAGATGATGGTGGTGGTGTCAGACTGGGTTAAGATGATGGAGGTGGTGTCAGACTGGGTTAAGATGATGGAGGTGGTGTCAGACTGGGTTAACCCTTAAACGGTCCAAACGTATATATACGTTACCTCGCCCAGTGCCCCAAATATTTTGAAAAAAAAAAAATATTTTTTTTATATAGAAATAAAGAGCACAATTTTCTAAGTGTTATAGCATAAAAATAAAAACTTTAGGATCAGTACTTACCGAGATATGACGCCGCGAAGTTGGCACTTGGCGATCACCTGATGGTAACATGAAGCACTGCCGCTTGCAGAAAATCTACATATTTACCATTTTCTTCCATTTTTCTTTTAATATTCTTGGTTTTTATTATATATGATAGCAGTTTTACAGTAAATCTTTTGATTTCAATGTCAACTGTTGTTTATACACCAATATTATATACGAAATTATTATCATACTGACACAAACACACATGTACACACTGATAGGTGATTTTGCACACCTGGCTGAATCACATTCTATTATCTACAACTATATACAAGTATTTACATGTCCCACTTATGTTTCTAGAAGTCCACAATTGTATGATACTCCATGAAGCATGGATTCATACAGAGTGCCACCCCACACTGGTGACATATGAATCGTGTGTCCTTCCGCTGTTGTGGTCGTTTTGTGGTGGTAGCACACACAACACACTTCTTCTGGGAATGCTTCTTCTTTGGGGTAGGTGGTATTGGTACCAGGTAGTGACAGCTAGGGATGATTCGGGGTGGCACTTCCCCCACTGGCTGTGGTTGTGGTTGAGGAACAAGTCGCTGTTGAGGGGCAGGTACAGGTGTGGTACCATACTTTTTTGCTATCTGTTTTACGATATTCAGGGAGAATTCCGCAAAATGTTGTCGTTTTCCAGTCTTTATTTCATACATATTGAATGCATTGATCACTGCAATGTCTACAAGGTGGAAAAACAGTTTTATATACCACTTGTGACTCCTACGCACACAGTCAACGAACCCTATCATCATGTCACACTTGTCAACTAGTCGCATATTGTTTGTATAGTCGACGACAACAGCTGGTTTGACAATATGTTCATTGGTGAGCCGACTCATTTTGTCTGTTTGTACCATCTCGTTTCTGTGGATGGTTGACAGAAATGTCAGTGCCATGATGTCATTGGCATGAAACACTTGCACTGCACCTTCAGCACTGCCACTGAAGCTTGGCATATGTTTTCTATTCCTTCTCACTGTTCCACATATATCAGTATTGTTCACACGCAGGAAATCAGCGAGCATAGGGCTTGTATACCAGTTGTCTGTGTACAATGTATGGCCCTTGCCAAGGTATGGTTCCATCATCCTGCGAACAACATCACCAGAAATGCCCAACATGCGCCTGGTATCGTCGAGTGTTTTTTTCCCAGTGTATACAATCACATCTAACACGAGACCTGTCTCACAGTCGCACATAACAAAAAGTTTTATAACAAAGCGATGACGTTTGCTCGGTATATATTGCTTGAATGACAGGCGTCCCTTGAATAGAATCAAGGACTCATCGACAACAATGTTCTTGAAAGGATAAAAGTATGCACTGAATTTCTGCTTCAGGTACATAAACACTTCCCGGATTTTGTATAGAAGGTCATTTCTGTTAGGCAAATTCCTGTCTGAGAAGTGCAACATTCTTAGCAACAGAATGAATCTGTTGCAGGAAAGGAGGTCACGGAAGACAGGAGTACTGATGAAGTGGTCTGTGGACCAGTAGTTACGTATATTGTTCTTATAGGTATGTGGCATAAGCATGACAATGGCAAGGAATAAATACATTTCAGCCACTGTTGTGTCTTTCCACCTGCGCAGCCATGACGATTCTCCAACCTCTGCTGTGTTGTCCATGACATAGCGATAATAATTGTTCGTCTGGGTCACTATCAAGTTCATTATAGGCTCGTCAAAGTATAACTGGAAAAAGTCTAACTCTGTAGACTCATTCGTTATGGGACATTCTGGCAGGATGCCACTTCCACTCACATCAAAATCAAAAGGCTGTGGCACGAATACACTTTGTGTCCACTTTCACTCTCGGTCACATGGTTCAGGGTGGACCTGTGGCATGGGGCGTGGAGGATCAGGTGGGGGGACAGGAGTGGAGGCAGCACATGGCTGAGGGGGTGCCGGGCGGTCCTTTGTCTGTCCAGACATCGTGCCACCCACCACTTCTTCCTCCATCCCCGCAAATTCACCTTCATGATCACTATCACTATCAGTGGCCGGGGTTTTGGATCGTGACCTGCCACGACCCTTGGGGACTGCATATGGCACACTGCCTGAACGTAGGCGACGACGCCTAAAAGTACGCTTCACAGGTGAATAATGAACATCACTATCACTAGACGAATCATCCAATGGCATAAAATCAATCTCATCATCACTTACATCACTTTCACTATCACTAAAACACCGGGAAAATGATAGTTTCCTCTTGCGTAGTTGCCTATGTGTAACACTCGCCACTCCAGAGGTGCTTGGCCCAGTGTCTTGTGTGGCCACACTGGCCACCCCAGAAGTGCTTGGCCTATTGACTGGTGTGGCCACACTGGCTACGCCAGAGGTGCTTGGCCCAGGGTCTGGTGTGGCCACAGTGGCCACCCCAGAGGTGATGGGCTGAGGGTCATCTGGGTTATCGTCGATATTTTCACTAATTCCTTGATTATTAGTGGCCACATCGGTGTCAAATCCACTAATCTCACGTTGTATATCACTTTCCTGGAATAGTAGAGTGTTAATATGACGAGGCGTGAGTGAATCACGAGGATGTGCCATGATGTTGACCCAAGATGGAGCTGAATGTAACTGGTCCTACCATGTGGTACCCAGGCGGCCAGGATTTTTTTAACCCGGCGCACACTGAGTGCGCAGACCCATTCTCTCATGCCTAGGCGACTCAGGCCTATCGCGCCAATTTTGAAGGAATGAAAAATAAAACGTAAATATACGTTTGGGGCAACAGCAGTGCCAACATAAATATACGTGCGGACCGTTTAAGGGTTAAGATGATGGAGGTGGTGTCAGACTGGGTTAAGATGATGGAGGTGGTGTCAGACTGGGTTAAGATGATGGAGGTGGTGTCAGACTGGGTTAAGATGATGGAGGTGGTGTCATGATGGAGTGGGTCAGCTGGGTTAAGATGATGGAGGTGGTGTCAGACTGGGTTAAGATGATGGAGGTGGTGTCAGACTGGGTTAAGATGATGGAGGTGGTGTCAGACTGGGTTAAGATGATGGAGGTGGTGGTGTCAGACTGGGTTAAGATGATGGAGGTGGTGGTGTCAGACTGGGTTAAGATGATGGAGGTGGTGGTGTCAGACTGGGTTAAGATGGGAGGTGGTGGTGTCAGACTGGGTTAAGATGATGGAGGTGGTGGTGTCAGACTGGGTTAAGATGATGGAGGTGGTGTCAGACTGGGTTAAGATGGAGGAGGTGGTGTCAGACTGGGTTAAGATGGAGGAGGTGGTGTCAGACTGGGTTAAGATGGAGGAGGTGGTGTCAGACTGGGTTAGAGATGATGGAGGTGGTGTCAGACTGGGTTAAGATGATGGTAGTGGTGTCAGACTGGGTTAAGATGATGGTAGTGGTGTCAGACTGGGTTAAGATGATGGAAGTGGTGTCAGACTGGGTTCAGATGATGGAGGTGGTGTCAGACTGGGTTAAGATGATGGAGGTGGTGTCAGACTGGGTTAAGATGGAGGAGGTGGTGTCAGACTGGGTTAAGATGATGGAAGTGGTGTCAGACTGGGTTAAGATGGAGGAGGTGGTGTCAGACTGGGTTAAGATGGAGGAGGTGGTGTCAGACTGGGTTAAGATGGAGGAGGTGGTGTCAGACTGGGTTAAGATGGTGGTGGTGGTATCAGCGTGCCAGGGATGGGATGACCAGCAAGGCTGGACCTTTTATTCATTCTTGAGTGATACAAGAGGCTGGTCTGCGCTAGCACCCATACAGTACCGAGTTTCAAAATCTTGAGATATAGCCTTAATTATCTCCTGAATGAAGTGCATTGAGAAGGGAGACTTAAAGGGAAGAAGAAATGGAACATATGAATGGCAGTTGAAATCATCAATGGCTAGGAGTGAGCCCATGTTATGTAAATTATCGTACATAGCACATGTGTAGATTACCCACCAGAATAACCCAAAAAAGCCAGACAAAGTGACTTATTTCCATTGGGGTTATAGCTAACACAGTCACCTCGAGAGGTGATGGTGTGTCACCCATGCCGGTAAATATTGAATCAATGAAAGCTTTGTTGGTGAAGTGGTTCAAATATTGTACTTGATGCAGTATTTTTGAGACCAGACAATTTTTTTCACTAAGATGTATAATAGTTTTGTGAAATATTTTCAGCAAAGATTTTTTTTTTTCAAACACCGGTCATATCCCACTGAGGCAAGGCGACCTTGATAAGAATGAACGTTTTTCTATGTAAATTGCTCCTGGCATTTAATAATTTATACAGGTGTTACTAGCACCTTGCTCCTGGCATTTAGTAATTTATACAGGTGTTACTAGCACCTTGCTCCTGGCATTTAGTAATTTATACAGGTGTTACTAGCACCTTGCTCCTGGCATTTAGTAATTTATACAGGAGAAGGTGTTACTAGCACCTTGCTACCGGTATTTTAGTAGCCACCAAAGATAAGTTAACAATGAGATTCCACTCCTTTCCATCAAATGATGGAAGGTATATTATCTAAACACCGTGTTATATGTCTATTTTTTCTATCATTAAACACGTGCTGTTCCAGCAGGTAGATGCATTCTGAATAAGCTTGTGATTTGATGGTTCATTTTGTTCTCAAAGATCCTCTAGTTTACTGCAGGTTTGAGGGGTGACTTAAGTTATTTCCCCTAGTGTTAGCAGTGATTCAGATTTAAATACAGTGGTACCTCGGTTAACGATGGTCCCCAAACTCGCCCTTTTATGTAAGTTTAATTTTTTAAATGCTTTTGTAAGTGTATTTTTGGGGGTCTAAAAGGACTAGTCTATTTTACATTATTCCTTATGGGGATAAATTCGTTTGGTAATGGCACTTGAACAGCATTCTCGAACGAAAAAATATCGTTAACCGAGGTACCACTGTACTACTTTATTTTATGACGTATACATTTAATGTAATTTACATATAAAAAAAATGGTTAGAATACATTTTGCTAATGAAGTGGCTAGTTTGTTGTGCACCTCATATCCTGTGGATGGTAGTCGCTAGTTTGTGCACCTCATATCCATCCTGTGGATGGTAGTGGCTAGTTTATTGTGTACCTCATATCCTGTGGATGGTAGTGGCTAGTTTATTGTGTACCTCATATCCTGTGGATGGTAGTGGCTAGTTTATTGTGTACCTCATATCCTGTGGATGGTAGTCGCTAGTTTATTGTGCACCTCATATCCTGTGGATGGTAGTGGCTAGTTTATTGTGTACTTCATATCCATCCTATGGATGGTAGTGGCTAGTTTATTGTGCACCACATATCCATCCTGTGGATGGTAGTGGCTAGTTTATTGTGTACCTCGTATCCATCCTGTGGATGGTAGTAGCTAGCTTGTTGTGTACCTCATATCCATCCTGTGGATGGTAATTTCTAGTTTATTGTGCACCTCATATCCAGGTAGTGGCTAGTTTGTGTACCACATATCCATCCTGTGAATGGTAGTGGCTAGTTTATTGTGCACCTCATATCCATCCTGTGAATGGTAGTGGCTAGTTTATTGTGCACCTCATATCCATCCTGTGGATGGTAGTGGCTAGTTTATTGTGCATCTCATATCCTGTGGATGGTAGTGGCTAGTTTATTGTGTACTTCATATCCATCCTATGGATGGTAGTGGCTAGTTTATTGTGCACCACATATCCATCCTGTGGATGGTAGTGGCTAGTTTATTGTACACCTCATATCCTGTGGATGGTAGTTGCTAGTTTATTGTGTACCTCATATCCATCCTGTGGATGGTAGTAGCTAGCTTGTTGTGTACCTCATATCCATCCTGTGGATGGTAATTTCTAGTTTATTGTGCTAGTTTGTGTACCACATATCCATCCTGTGAATGGTAGTGGCTAGTTTATTGTGCACCTCATATCCATCCTGTGGATGGTAGTGGCTAGTTTATTGTGCACCTCATATCCATCCTGTGGATGGTAGTGGCTAGTTTATTGTGCATCTCAAATCCATCCTGTGGATGGTAGTGACTAGTTTATTGTGCACCTCATATCCATCCTGTGGATGGTAGTGGCTAGTTTATTGTGTACCTCATATCCATTCTGTGGATGGTAGTGGCTGGTTTATTGTGTACCTCATATCCATCCTGTGGATGGTAGTGCAAGAGCATATGGATGCACAAAAGGCCTAGGAACTAGGCCCTAAAAAAGGTTAACATATGTACATGTGAAAGGCACAAAACACGCACGTAGGAAAGATTTTGCCTTTTTATTCTTTAAGGTACAAAGTCACAACTTGCATTTGGATTTGAGGTAGAATGTGGTGTATTTTGGGCAAACTAGTCCTTACTCTCTGCTCCAGAATACAATCATGGTTAAGCAGTTGTGCATATGTAAATAACTCGCAATTGTGGGGAAGAGTTTTGGTTTCATTATTTGTAAGCTATTGTCTAATATTAATATTGTAAAAGTATCAACTGGAATTGGCCACTTTTTATTATAGGGTCATTCCATGCCAAGTGGACCAAATTTGAAAATCGTCCCCACCTGACCATCTCCAATTTTGATTAAATTTTACATGAAGGTTGGTGTGTATATCAAACCAACTTTGGGAAAATTTAGTTCATGATATGCAATGAATATCTGTTCTTATATAAGAACAGATATTCGTTGAAGTGCTCTGGGAGAGTACAGGATGGGTGTTGGAGTGCTCTGGGAGAGTACAGGATGGGTGTTGGAGTGCTCTGGGAGAGTACACGATGGGTAATGAGGAAATTAAAATCTCATCGGAGTATAAAACAAATTCCAACCACACAATAGTGCGAAAAACTAATGTCAAAGACCTGGGAGTGGTCATGTCAGAGGATCTCACCTTCAAGGACCATAACACTGTAGCAATCGCATCTGCTAGAAAAATGACAGTATGCATAATGGGGCGTGGCAACACTGTGAAGTTGGGGGAGCGTGCCCTATGGTAAGCCATTGTAGAACGACCGTGGTAGGCCATGGTTGAACGACTGTGGCTTGCCCTGTGACAGGCCATGGTTGAACAACCGTTGCTTGCCTTGTGACAGGCCATGGTTGAACGACTGTTGCTTGCCCTGTGACAGGCCATGGTTGAACGACCGTTGCTTGCCCTGTGACAAGCCATGGTTGAACG
Source organism: Cherax destructor (assembly GCA_009830355.1). Lineage (NCBI taxonomy): Eukaryota > Metazoa > Arthropoda > Malacostraca > Decapoda > Parastacidae > Cherax > Cherax destructor. The sequence goes on along the minus strand of WNWK01017254.1, from coordinate 32,596 downwards.
ACCATTGCTTGCCCTGTGACAGGCCATGGTTGAACGACCGTTGCTTGCCCTGTGACGGGCCATGGTTGAACGACCGTTGCTTGCCCTGTGACGGGCCATGGTTGAACGACCGTTGCTTGCCCTGTGACGGGCCATGGTTGAACGACCGTTGCTTGCCCTGTGACGGGCCATGGTTGAACGACCGTTGCTTGCCCTGTGACGGGCCATGGTTGAACGACCGTTGCTTGCCCTGTGACAGGCCATGGTTGAACTCTATCTGTGTACTTTGAATTTAAATTCTTGGTGTTTTAATTCAGATATCTAAAAATGGCAGTGAATTATTACTCAGCAGTAAACTTTATAGATGGAGCTAGATTATTTAACTCTTTCAATGGCTGTCACGTTGAACTACATTTAAGGCCACTGGTCCCTCAGGTAGGTTTACATTATGAGCTCGGCTCAGACGAGCTCTGAGTGGTAAATTTTGGCATACATACGAGACAATGGGTCTATGTGATGAGTGTGCACAGTATAAAAAATCCTGCCCCATGCAGTGCACGACCATGTGTTTGATTTAAAATATTGACCGAGTTGTTTTCCATGATGGTTTTATTGTCTATTTCTTGGTATCATTTGATATGGAAGTCATACTGCTGAGATAGATACAAATACAAATTTTATTTCTTTGCAAAGGTTACAATGTGTGATTTACATTTTATGAAATGTAAAGTACAAAGAAAGTCACTAATATGCTGGGGCATGTTGGCTTCAGGACCGGAAGTAGCTTGAAATTGAGCTCAAAGTAGTGGAAATATTTGATTTTTGTTGAATTTTCCTGAGGATGGCTAAGGCCTCCCACACCCCCCAGTCTGTTTTATGGGCTGTAATGGGTCTGATTCAATTAATAGGATGCTGTAAACCATGACTAATCATTCCTGGTTACTTTTTATCCAGGAAATAGAAAAAATCTACTTGTGTGTGATTATGAATTCAGAATGGAAGGCAAGTGTAAGGAGTCTTGGGGACATGACTAATGAACTGAGAAAATATTGCTTTATTGCCAGGAATGTCTACATTGTATATTTTGTACTCTATTTTTGAATTGCAATTTTTTTAATGTTTAAAATTAGCCAAATTACTTACTTCTGTGCACTTTTTGGGTAATTGAAATACATAGTTGAATGGGCAGTTACTTGTGCTCAGTCAATATAATACAAGGCATAATAGCAAAATAGCAATGGAATTAACTTAAAACAGGACTCGGTCAATGATTCACCAATGTGTAAATTTCCCCCATACTGCTAACTTTGTGCCTGTGTAGTTCCGTAAGTTTTCCATCAAATTTCATAGTTTTGGTGTCGTTACCTTCAGGAAAAGATGTTCGACAATTTCGAAAGAAAAAGTATTTTTAAATGAGGACTGAGCAATATTTTGGGGGATCTGGAGAGTGAAAGGGTTAACTCAGATATGAACTTATTTAACCCTTTTGGGGTCGGTGCCGTACTAGTATGTTTTATGAGCAGGGGTTGGTGCCGTACTAGTACGCGTAAATTCTAGCGGCCTCAAATTAAGTGGGGAAACGGCTGGTAGCCCTACATATGAAAGAATGGGTCTGTGGTCAGTGCGCGCAGTATAAAAAAAATCCTGCACCACACACTGCATAACGAGAGAAAAAACTCCGACCGTTTTTTTCGTTTAAAACAGCGACTTTGCAGTCTATTTTCGTATGGTATTTATTGATGTATTCTCGTTTTCTTGATCTCATTTGATAGAATGGAAGATATATTACAGAAATAGAGATGATTTTGATTGGTTTGACAATGACAAGTACCTTGAAATTGAGCTCAAATTAGCAAAAATGTTCGATTTTTGACGATGTTCAAGAGTAAACAAATCACACCATGCGTCCAATATACATCAACTGGCAGTCTAATATTCATGCACAAGTGCTCTGATATTATTTATACCATTTTTACAATGATGCAGTTGTATACATAACAGTAAATCTTCTATTTTTTGTGAGAATAAAAATTCAAAATGAAAAGCAAAAGTAATGTAAGAGGGGCCTGGCGAGATGACTAATGAACAGAGAAGATGTTATTTTAGTGCCAGGAATGTATGCCTTGTTTATTCTGGACCCTATTTTGAAATTGGCATCGTTTGAAATTTGTGTGAAATTGGCCAAATTGCCATTTTCTGACCACTATTTTGGGTAGTTGAAATTGGTAAATAGGCGGTTTCTTGTACTCAATCGATAGAAGAAATGGAGTTCTAGCGAAATAGCTATAATTTTAGTAGACTGAAACATTGGAATTTGCCGAAAATAGGGCTCAAAGTGGGCGAAATCGCCGATGCGTAAATGTCATCGATACCGCTAACTTCGTGAAAGCATAATTCCGTTAGTTTTCGATCAAATTTAATAATTTTGGTGGCGTTATGATCGGAAAAAGATTCTCTATCATTCCATAAGAAATTTTTTTTTTTTTTTAAAATTTTCGACCCCAGGAACAAGTTTCCGAGAAGGCCTGTCGACCCCCAAAGGGTTAAATATATAATTTTTTTTGGGTATTAAGCACAGGACATCCATATTGTACCACTTAGCTTTATCAGGAAGAATTCTGTTTAGCAGTTTGGTATCAAGAAATTCCATGTATAAATTGCTGAGGACTGGTAAAAGAGGATTTCCCATTGTCATGCCAAAATTTAGTGTACTGATTACCATTTAACACAAATTTTGCATCAACATTACAAAGTTTAATAAGCTCAGTGATTGTAGAAATGGACAATAGTAAATTTTAATTGCATAAGTCTTCAGATAGAAACTTAGCAAGTCATCAGCTGGGAATTTTGTGAATAATGATGTAACATCAAAATTAAACATATACGTATTACATTTATGGCATCATGGTACTTTGTCCAATTTAATACAGTGGACCCTCGGTTAACGAAAGGTCCCGTTAACGAAGTTTCGGAAAACGTAAGCATTTTTCGGAATCGGTTAGCGAAAAATTCCTCGGTTACCGAAAGGTATTAGACGTGTCCGCCTGCTCCGCGCAAGCGCAGGACACCGGTGAAGCGTTGTTTACCATTGAGAGAACATTACCCAGTGCGCTCTTTCAAAGATTCACAATATATTTGGTGTATTTTTTGGTGGTTTAGTGATTGTCACTGTGAAATAAGTCACCATGGGTCCAAAGAAGCTTCCTAGTGGCACCCCAGTGGTAGCAGGCATGCAGGGAGTGTAGCATTCATGCAGAGAGTGTAGCATTCATGGAGGGAGTGTAGCATTCATGCAGGGAGTGTAGCATTCATGCAGGGAGTGTAGCATTCATGCAGAGAGTGTAGCATTCATGCAGGGAGTGTAGCATTCATGCAGGAGTGTAGCATTCATGCAGAGAGTGTAGCATTCATGCAGGGAGTGTAGCATTCATGCAGAGAGTGTAGCATTCATGCAGGGAGTGTAGCATTCATGCAGAGAGTGTAGCATTCATGCAGAGAGTGTAGCATTTATGCAGGGAGTGTAGCATTCATGCAGGGAGTGTAGCATTCATGCAGGGAGTGTAGCATTCATGCAGGGAGTGTAGCAGGCATGCAGGGAGTGTAGCAGGCATGCAGGAGTGTAGCATTCATGCATTAAAAGAAAAAGAAGGGAAGTAACCCCAGAGAGGGACTTGTTACCTGAAGTCCTTTTGGAGGGGGATTTCCCTTCCAACCATTAACACCCTGCCCCTGTCAGCAACTCTAGCTTCCAGATGCTTGCAACTCTTCAATAAAGGTAAGTAAATGTTATTGTTTTTTTTTTTTTTGAGTGATTATTTTTTTGTGGAACGAATTAATTGTATTTACATTATTTCTTATGGGAAATAAGGTTTCAGATAACGAAAGATTCAGATTAAGTAATAGCTCCTGGAACGGATTAATTTCGTTAACCGAGGGTCCACTGTATGTCCACATTATTATTATTATTATCAGTTGGAAAATTTAACCTACAATTGGGTTCATTATGTATAATTGCCCTTTTGATAATTTATGATCAAACACAGCTGATTATGGGCCTGGCTGGATTACCAGGTTTGTGTTTTGATTAGTTTATATATGGTAAAGATTTGTGGTTTTGAATTTTTTAATTAATTCATCTTTGCCTTTCAATATTTTTTTTTTTTTTTTTTTTTTTGAAGTTACTGTTAACTGAATCTCTGGGATCATTTGAGAGTTTAGTCAATATCTATCAAGAGACCATCTTAGGCAATCAGTACAGTGGTACCGCGGGTTACGTGCTTAATTCGTTCCAGAAGGCTGTTTGAGTGTTGATACTGAACGAATTTGTTCCCATAAGGAATACAGTAGGGACCCGCTTTACGGCGTTTTGCCTTACGGCGTTCCGTTAATACGGCGAGTTCAAATTATGACCAAAACTTTACAGCGAGCGGTCTTTCAAATACGGTGCGTGCCACCCAATTTGTTTACATTCTCCGTGAGCACATCTCTCTTATTATGTAATAATAATAATCACTCTTGGGCACATTAAATGTCTTATTTTACGTTAATATAGACATTTTCATTAATCCATCTATAATATTTTCTTCCAAATTATTTAAGAAACACGTTACATAGCATATAAACATGCTGTTTATATGCTATGTAGGTGTGGCAGCCGGGCGGAAGGAAAACATTACGTCACTCCCCTTAATTCATAACGCTTTTGTGTACAATTCTCGGCATGAATTATTGATTACTTCTCCCTTTGTTTATGATGGCATCTAAAGGTAGTTGATAGAAACGATTAAACTCAGTGAACATGGTATGTTGATGGTAATAATATGGCTCTGGGCCACATGTAGGTAGGTGTAGGTATGTAGCCCAGGCGGACTACATACCTACATTATTATTATAACTGATAATTATACTTATGTGTACCTGTACCTAAGTAAACTTACACACGTTAATATAGACATTTTGCTTAATCCATCTAAATACACCCCACATTAGAAAAAATTAACAAATATGAGATGTGGTAGCCAGGCTACTTGTAGTCCAACATCAGAGAAAATGTGTACACTATAATATTACTGGAGGTAACTAGAAAATTACTCCTTTCGCATGCCTTCACTCAAGGTGTAATTTCTTCTAAAAATGGTGTTACATTAGAATGGGAGTTTCTCATTATTTATTCTACTGTATCAATGTGGAGACAACTTGTACACAATGTAAAGTGACGAAAACCAGACGCGTTTGCCTGGTTTGTTTACATTACGTGTGGGTGGTGTTGGGAGGGGAGGACTGCCCTGGTTGGCTACCCATACTTCCCAAACCTGACTTCCTACAAATAAAGCTCACCTCTCACCCTACATTAACACTACAAATATTTTAAGGTAATGAATGAATGGACTGTACAGTGGACCCCCGGTTAACGAACACCCCGGAAATCGTACAATTATGTAAGTATAATATTGTAAGTGCTTGTGGAAGTGTATTTTTGGGGTCTGAAATAGAGTAACCTACGTGACATTATTTCTTAAGGAAGTAAATTCGTTCGGTAATGGCACTTAAGCAGGCTTCTGGAATGAATTTTTTTCGTTAACCGGGGGTCCACTGTATATGTATTTTATCGCTCTGGGGAGCTTTAATTAAATGTCGAAGTATATTATTTGTAATAATAATTTGTAATAATAATAATTTGTCAGAGCATCATTCCTTATAAAAATTACATGAGAATAGAAGTTTTGGTCTTTATTTATTCTATTGTACCACTGTGGTGACAACTTGTACACAATAAAGTGTTTGTATGAATGTATTTCAACCATAACTAGACGGTTTGTTTACATAAGTACTCTGTGGCTCTATCTTTCTCTCTTGTTTATTCGTTTTTCTCTCTCTTACTTCTCACCCTACATTAAGACTACAAATATTTTAAGGTAAGTAATGAGTGTACTGTATATGCATTTTATCACTCTAGGGAGCTTTAACCCTTTGAGGGTCGAGAGGCCCTTTCCCAAACTCGTTCTCAGGGTTGAAAAATATTTGAAAAAAATATAATTTTTGCGATCAATACTTACCGAGATATGGAGACGATAGAAATTGAACTGCTTACGACAACATCGCCAATTGCCATCACCCGGTAATAGGTTTTTTTTTTTTCTACTTTTTTCTTTTATTTTTTAACATTTTATTTTTTCAAGTAACTTTTATGGCCTGTGAGACCAATATAAGCCATATTTTGTATATATACACTCCTTGTATACACAATAGCTGCTGGCTGGCTGGCTCTGTCTCACAGGTACACATAAATACAATTATACATAGTGTAAATTGCCTAGGATACACGGGAGAATATAATAACTGAAGTATGGTGTAAGAGTGTGTGTCACTCAGTCTTATCACTAAAGTAATGACAGTGGTGACATTTGATGAAGGTACACTGCCTTCCCTTTAGTTGTTTTCACTTTACACATAAACATTGTCTGCTTGTTTCTCTTTGTCTCAGAGAGAGCCACTAGTGAACCAACACATTACACACAACAAAGTAGTCACTGCGTCACATCTGAGTCCTCACACGTATTATTTGCCAGTCTGGATTTTTGGGGTTATCCTAGGTAATTTACACTTTGTATAATTGTATTTATGTGAACCTGTGAGACAGAGCCAGCAGGTCAGCCAGCCATGCTGTTTACACAAACCCACGATCCCTTTCCCTCCCCACTGCCTTCCCCACCACCCACAGTACCGCTTGGCTTGGTGACAAAGGCTCATTGAATTAACACTCCCACAATGCAATGTGGGTGCATAGATTTTTTTCCTACTGCGCACACTTACCACATAGACCCATTCTATCACATGCAGGCCCACCAGCTGTCTCCTGCTCAATTTGAAGTTCCTAGAATTTATGCGTACAAGTACGTGACCAACCCTCAAAGGGTTAAGCATCGTAGTACGTATATTATGTGTGGGTGGGGTGGCCAGGAGGGCTAACACATCTGACTTCTTACAGTAAATACTACTCGCCTTTTGCCCTACATTAAGACTACAAATATTTTGAGGTAAATAATGAGTGTACTGTGTATTTTACTTTTTAATGCCTAGTTCCATTGCTAACTTAATATATGTTAGTGTAAACTTGTTATCTGACATTTATATGCATTTATAAATGGAAAAAAATGGAGTTCTGCTTTCCGGCTGTAGCCTGGAACCTAAGCTGCCATATAAGTGGGGCCCTCTTGTAATGTAAATTAGGTTAATCTGTTTCAGACCCCAAAATACACTTACATAATTGTTCGAGTTGGGAGCTGCTCGTATGCCGAGGTACCACTGTACTTTTATTTATATTACAAACAAAACTAAGTGCTAAACTACCACAGCCTTATATTTACTGCTGCATTTGTTTTGTATTTTTCAGTAATGTGTAAATTTTCATTTTTAAGATTTTCATGTTTTAAAAATCTCATGAGTTAAGTTGGTAATATTTTGTCATGGAACTAAGGTCAGGTTAGGTAATGTTTGTCATGGAACTAAGGTCAGGTTAGGTAATGTTTGTCATGGAACTAAGGTCAGGTTAGGTAATATTTGTTATGGAACTAGGTCTGGTTAGGTAATGTTTGTCATGGAACTAGTATAACGATATGTTATTTGGCGTTTTGGAGGCGTGGTTGAAATGATAAGGTCTTCGGAGGCTTCTTACTTTATTTGTATAAAGGTGCGAGTTCACAGGCTGCGTGTCTGTGGCCATGGCCCAGAGCCATGCGCCTTGCGAGAGGGAGAGGAGTAGGCCTGTTCTCTGAGTGTCGTCTGGGCGCCAAGTGAGAGTTGGCCGGGGCGGGTCTGGTAGACGGGGTACGCCTACCAGGCTTGCCTCTGGCGGAAACTATGGAAACTAGCATGGCACAAAATATGAACTCAGCTGACAGACAGCATGGGCTGTCTATGCAGACAGTCAGGCTGTCTAGCAGCATCGGCTGTCATCGGGTCACGCACCCATGGTCGTCCCGACCATGAATGGAAGTAAAAAACTCGGGTCTCTTTTGCAAGAACAGGTCACAGAACACAAAGAAAAATACATATATACATAAACATATGGACATAGAAAAAAAACTTCCTCCAGAGAGGGAAGAAAAAACGGTGTGCTTCGTGGTCTAAGGCAGTGAGCGTCGATGCAGCACTGCACGCCTTCCTGCGTCTGGATACATAGTGCAACACGGGAGACATAGCTGCTGCTGAGCTGTGACGTAACAGGTTACGGTCTCCTCTGGGAGGTGAAGCAGCGTCGTCAGTAGTCGCAACAGGACAGGACTGGCAAGCGACTCAGGAGGACATTCCTCAATTGCTACTGTCGCTGGAGCTGTCGCTGCTGGCGAGTGTGGAGTCGTGACAGGGACGACTCGGCGAAACATCTGGAGGTTGTAACAGCATACACCATACTGCAGTGAGTGGGCTAGCAGTCAAAGTGACATCATCTTTGTGCAGGCTGCTCACTGAAGCTGTGACACGAGGCTGACAGTTGCCTGCCAACAGGCTTAACTGCGGCTTGGCGAGTGACATCTCTCGACAGTAGAAGTTACAGCAGAGGGCAGTGTAAGCGTCCCCAGACTGGTCATCTGCAATAACTGGACTGACGGTCTTGGAGGTGAAGTGGAACGGTCTCGATGGGAGAATCGTCGCCGGTACGATTCAGCAAAGGCATCTACGAGCGGTGAACAATAAGAGCTTTCTGTACAGGGTGCTCGAACGCTTGTAACTGACGCCTGGACTGACAAATGTCAGCTGTCAAGCGCGTGGGGCGCGGGTCACACTGGGTGACAAAGTAACACACAGGTGCTACATAGGACACACGAGAAACTGCACACATACTGCACATGTGGTACAACATAGCTTACAGACGCTTTTCTGAATAAAAATCGTCACTAAGCAATACACGAACATGTGAGAACACTGACTGAGAGGAATAATGAACACTCGACTTATCTTCTCTCAAACTTCTCGACAAATAATGAAAATAAAATGCTCACTGTGAAACTACAGCACTCGGGACATCATATGGATGATGTCAGGCGTGACATCGCGAGTGATGTCAGCAGACGTCGCGAGGAACGTCAGGCAACATCGTGGGTGACGTCGCGAGGTGACGTTCTGGAGCGACATGATGATGGATGTCATGGGGTGACATCGCAAAGTGACATCAGTGGAGTGACGTCGTGGAGTCGGCAGCATCGTGACGTCAGCAGCATGGTGGTGACGTCAGCAGAATGGTGGTGACGTCAGCAGCATGGTGGTGACGTCAGCAGCATGGTGGTGACGTCAGCAGCATGGTGGTGACGTCAGCAGCATGGTGGTGACGTCAGCAGCATGGTGGTGACGTCATGGGTTGATGTGGGTGCAGACCACAGCGTGGCTTGGGATCTGGCTTACCCACAAGGCGTGCTGATCACGTGGCTTCGAGTGACCTCGGACACTCGGATACACAGCTCTGGCAAGAATTCACAAGGAAATTCACAGAAAACAGCAGCGAGGGAGTGGGCAGTGAGTGGAGTGTGTGGCGTACGGCAGGTGTGTATGGTGAGAAACAGGGCCGCGCGCCTACCTCCCTCACCCACAACACACGAGGAGACACGCTCACACTGGGAAATTACCACAAACTCACCTCTGAAGTGCTGAAATAGTTGTGCTGAGCTGAACAACAACAACAGAACATGCTTGAAAGGCTGAGCACGTGACTGAGAAACAGCATGGGACGCTGTGGCGTAGAGTCAGTGACGCCATTTCTCGGAGAATTAGACAAATTTCGGCCTGAATCCTGCTTGTACCTGTGTCTCGATGCTGAGATTTGCAGACACATCAGGATAACTCGAGAGACGGATGAAGTGGTAGATAACTTCATTCCTCTTCTGGCGGAAACTATGGAAACTAGCATGGCACGAAATATGAACTCAGCTGGCAGACAGCATGGGCTGTCTATGCAGACAGTCAGGCTGTCTACACTAGGTCTGGTTAGGTAATGTTTGTCATGGAACTAGGTCTGGTTAGGTAATGTTTGTCATGGAACTAGGTCTGGTTAGGTAATGTTTGTCATGGAACTAGGTCTGGTTAGGTAATGTTTGTCATGGAACTAGGTCTGGTTAGGTAATGTTTATGGAACTAGGTCTGGTTAGGTAATGTTTGTCATGGAACTAGGTCTGGTTAGGTAATGTTTATGGAACTAGGTCTGGTTAGGTAATGTTTGTCATGGAATTAGGTCTGGTTAGGTAATGTTTGTCATGGAACTAGGTCTGGTTAGGTAATGTTTGTTATTTACATTGTTAGTTTACAGTGAGAGTTTACAATGGTTTGCAGTGCAAAGAGCCACTATCATGCCTTGGCATTACGGGCAGTCTAAACTTAATACATTACTGATTACTTAACACTAGATGTACAAAAACACAGTTTGATCAGGTTCAGTATTTATACAATAGTTTATACATCTATTAAATATATGCTATTCAACATTTGCATTAAGTTAAAATATGAGAATTTTACTTTGAGCATTTACTTTTGGGTTTCTGAGGCTAGGGGAGTAACTCAGTAATTATATTTTGAGGCGGTGGAGAGTGATTTGGTAGCTTTGTAGGTAAAGTTAAGTACTGAGTAAGTGGTTTGTAAGTCTTGAATTGATGTACAGACAGGGTTCCTTTGGTATTCACTGGTAATGAATTCCAAATTTTGGGCCCTTTATGTGCATAGACTTTTACATAGTGGAGATAATACGAGGAACATCAAAGAGTGATTTGTTATGGTCATGTGTCCTGTTAAGTTTGGTAAGGAGTAGTTTGAGTGGTGGGTTTATATTTGAGTGTAGTGTTCTATGTATGTAATAGGCACAATAATAAGTATGGATGTTCTTTATGGTGAGTAAGTTTAGACTTTTGAATATTGGTGGAGTATGTTGTCTGGAGTGGGAATTTATTATTCTGACTGCAGCGTTTTGCTGGGTTATTAGTGGTCTGAGATTATTTATTGTTGAACCACTGGCTTACCAGTCCACCACTTTAAAAATTATGGTTGACTATAACCATTTCATAAGGTTTGTACGGAAAGCTCTAGTCATATGCTCAAATAATTGGTGTTTAAATTTACCTGCGTTAATAACATCTGGATCTCGGGTCGCAGAACAGTTGCTCTGTACTCCATAAAACACTATCAATACAGTGTTCTCGTATACTGTTCCTGCAGAGCTGTATTATGATCTGTGTTTTTGAAGCCCAGAATTTGTGGATGAAACAAGAGTATTACAGAAAATGGGAAATTTTTCGATTACAGAAAATGGGAATATTTTTCAATTCTAGAAAATGTGAAAAATTTTCAATTACAGTGGACCCTTGAAAATCGTCTCCCTTGAAGATCGGCGAATTTGAAAATCGTCCACTTTTTTCGGCAAAAAATCGACTTGAAAATAGTCCATTGCCTTGAAAATCGCCGGTGGTCTGAAACGCGTCCGCGTGGCCTCCCCGCCGCCTGGGCACATAAACACCACATTGAGCGTCAGTGTGCCATTGTTTACCAGCAAGTGACCGCCACCCACGCATTCATACCATACATTTTGTCATTATTCCATTAGTTTTAGTGCTTGCAACTGCTAAATAAGCCACCATGGGCCCAAAGAAAGCTCCTAGTGTCAGCTCTTTGCTAAAGAATACGAGAAACACGATAGAATTCAAGAAAGAACACACCAGACAGGGTACTTCCCCACACCAGGCAATGTACTTCCCCACACAAATCAGCCAGGGTACTTTCCCACACCAGGCAGGGTACTTCACCACACCACAGTCAAGCTCAAACAAATGTCTTATTTTAGTTTAATATAGATATTTTCATTACTCCATCTATATTTTCTTCAAAATTATATAAGAAACATGTTACATATCATATAGCATATAAACATTGATACAATGTTTATATGCTATCGAGTGGTGAGTTGGGTGGAGAGTAAACATTACGTTTTCTCTGATGCAGCATTAGAGAAAACTAAATCTGGCATCTGGTGCAGTAACCGCCCATCATACGCATTTGTTTACAATTCTCAGCATGAATTATTCATTACTTCTCCCTTTGTTTATGATGGCATCTAAAGGTAGTTGTTAGAAATTATTAAACACAGTGAACATGGTAATAATATGGCTGTATAGTGTAATAATATGGCTGTGTAGTGAAGCCCTGGGTGGGGGCTACATAAGAACATAAGAAAGGAGGAACACTGCAGCAGGCCTGTTGGCCCATACTAGGCAGGTCCTTCACATTCCATCCCACTAACAGAATATTTGTTCAACCTAATTTTCAATGATACCCAAGAAATAAACTTTGATAATTTTATTTACTCATGTGCAATTCCCACTCAAATCCAACCCCTCTCACATGAATTTATCCAACCTAAATTTGAAACTACCCAAGGTCCTTGCTTCAATAACCCTACTAGGCAGACTGTTCCACTCATCAACTACCCTATTTCCAAACCAATACTTTCCTATATCCTTTCTAAATCTAAACTTATCTAACTTGAATCCATTATTGCGGGTTCTCTCTTGGAGAGATACCCTCAAGACCTTATTTATATCCTCTTTGTTAATACCCATTTTCCACTTGTATACCTCGATCATGTCTCCCCTCATTCTACGTCTTACAAGTGAATGTAATTTGAGGGTCTTCAATCTTTCTTCGTAAGGAAGATTTCTAATGCTATGTATTAATTTAGTCATTCTACGCTGGATGTTTTCTAACAAATTTATGTCCATTCTGTAATATGGAGACCAGAACTGAGCTGCGTAATCTAGGTGAAGCCTTACTAATGATGTATAAAGCTGTAATATAACCTCTGGACTTCTGTTACTAACACTTCTTGATATAAATCCCAGTAATCTATTTGCCTTATTACGTACGCTTAGGCATTGCTGTCTTGGTTTAAGGTTGCTGCTTACCATCACCCCCAAGTCCTTCTCGCAATCTGTATGGCTAAGTTCTACGTTATTTAACTTATAAGTGCTTGGGTTATGGACACTCCCGAGCTTCAGAACCTTGCATTTATCTACATTGAACTGCATCTGCCACTTTTCTGACCACGAATTAAGTTTGTCTAAATCTTCCTGAAGTTCTATGACATCTATGTTTGAATCAATTATCCTACCTATCTCCGTGTCGTCGGCGAATTTGCTCATATCACTAGTAATTCCCTCGTCAAGGTCATTGATATATATTATAAATAACAACGGGCCTAAGACTGATCCCTGTGGAACACCACTTGTTACAAGTCCCCATTCGGATTTAACCCCATTTATGCACACTCTCTGCTTCCTATTGGTGAGCCATGACTCGATCCATGACAGCACTTTTTCCCCAATGCCATGAGCTGCCACTTTAACAGTCTCTGGTGCGGTACTCTATCAAAAGCCTTACTAAAGTCTAAATAAACAATATCAAATTCTTTATCGTGATCAACAGCCTCAAAAGCTTTACTGAAGAAGGTTAATAAATTAGATAGGCAGGAACGGCCCCTCGTGAATCCATGCTGAGTATCATTAATCAAATTATGGTTATCTAGATGGTTTCTAATAATATCAGCTATAATTGACTAGTAATTTGCCTACAATTGAGAGTCAGGCTTATTGGGCGGTAATTTGACGGTAGTGACTTGTCCCCTGCTTTAAAAATAGGAATTACATTAGCCATCTTCCACATATCAGACACTACACCTGTTTGAAGAGATAAATTAAAAATGTTAGATAATGGTTCACATGTACTACACACCTCTCTTCCTACATTAAGACTAACAAATATTTTAAAGTAATGAATGTACTGTGGCAGTAAAAGACAAAGAAGGGAAGTAACCCCAGAAAAGGACTTGGTACTTGAAGTCTATGGAAGGGAATTCCTATTCCAAAATAGTAACTCTTAAATCCTCTACCCTCCTCCTGTCTTCCACACATTAACAACTCTTCAATAAAGGTAAGTGTCAAGTTATTACTGTTTTATACTTCATGTCTCATTGTTTTCTGTGTAGATAAATGTACATTTTATGTAAAAAAAAATTTTTAAATACTTTTGGATGTCTGGAACGGATTAATTTGATTTACATTATTTCTTATGGGGAAAATGGTTTTGAAAATCGTCCATTTTGAAAATAGACGGCCTCTCAGGAACGGATTAATCACGATTTTCAAGGGTCCACTGTACAGGAAATTTCCAATTACAAAAAATTGGGAAATTTTAATTATAGAAAATTAAAATTTTCAGAAAATGGGATTTTTTAATTAGAGAAAGGTAATTTTTCAGAGAAAAAACAAATTTGAAAACCAAGCATTAAACTTCAATTTATTGAATAACTGTTACATCAAGATAATCATACCCAAGTGCTGAACCCACCAGTAGTACATTAAGAGGAAGCACTAAACCTATAGGGGTCATACAGCAAAGGAAAAATGGGAGGAATTCAGGGAATTGGAGCACAGGTGCTATTACGTCCCAGAGCATCAAGGAACACTGCTTGGAGGGGAATATTTGTAACATCACTATACCCATTTACATATTCTACATTTACATAGCTGTATAACCCCTGTGGTTTAGCACTTCTTTTTTATTATAATAATAATAATACATTTACATAACTAAGCACTGACAGTCCTAGTTTGGGGGTACACCCACCCACCTCCTCCACACAAGTTCCTTGATGTCAGTGAGGTATTTTTGAGCCGAGTGGACCTGTACTGACCCTCAAGAAAAATATGACCCCTATAGGTTCAGCACTCACCATGAACACAATACTAAGCATAATGAAAAATCTTGTACTTTATATAAAACCATTTATCTACCTATATATACGCTGTATAACCCCTGTGGTTTAGCGCTTCTATTTGATTATAATAATAATACCTATAGTACACCTAGGTAGTAGGGTGGTAGACAGCAACCGTCCAGGGAGGTACTACCGTCTTGCCAAATGAGTGTAAAACAGAAGCCTGTAATTGTTTTACATGATGGTAGGATTGCTGGTGTCTTTTTTCTGTCTCATAAACATTCAAGATTTCAGGCATGTCTTGTTACTTCTACTTACACTTAGGTCACATTACACATTCATGTACAAGCATATATATACACACCCCTCTGGGTTTTCTTCTATTTTCTTACTAGTTCTTGTTCTTATTTCCTCTTATCTCCATGGGGAAGTGGAACAGAATTCTTCCTCCGTAAGCCATGCGTGTCGTAAGAGTTGACTAAAATGCCGGGAGCAAGGGGCTAGTAACCCCTTCTCCTGTATACATTACTAAAGTTAAAAAGAGAAACTTTTGTTTTTCTCTTTGGGCCACCCCGCCTTGGTGGGAAGCGGCCGATTTGTTGAAAGAAGAAGAATAATAATACCTATATATACAGCCTCTCCTCACTTAGCGACATACTCATTTACCGATGCCTCGGACTTACGACGGGCTCTCTGACCAAAATTCATACCTAAATAATGTTTATTAGAGCTGATTTCCTCTATTCTGTTCATTTCAATATACAGTACACTACTGTATAAACATTTAAAAATATACCAGAAATGTTATAAATGGTGCAAAGGTGACATTAAAACAATATCAAAGATGGTTGACACTAACTCACTACTATTATAGTATGCTCCTCACTTAGCAACGAATTCATTTAATGACATGGTCTTAGGAACGGAACTCAGTCGTTAAGTGAGGAGAGGCTGTATACATTCTCTCATTACACATACAGTAGGGCCCCACTTATACGGCAGGTTAGGTTCCAGGCTAGTGCCTTAAAGCAGACATCGCTGAAAAGCTGAACGCCATTTTTTCCACTTCTAAATGCATATAAATGCCAGACAACAAGCTTACACTAACTTATATTAAGTTAAATAACAAAAAAGGCACAATACCGTGACTGGAACAATACACACACAACCCGCACATATAAAAGGAGAGGAGCTTACGACGACGTTTCGGTCCGACTTGGACCATTTACAAAGTCACACTAAATACCCCTTCCTCCTGTCCTTCGTGTTAGTGTGACTTTGTAAATGGTCCAAGTCGGACCGAAACGTCGTCGTAAGCTCCTCTCCTTTTATATGTGCGGGTTGTGTGTGTATATTAAGTTAACAATAGTACTAGGCATTAAAAAACAATAAAAAGTAAGATACACACAGAGTACACTTATTACTTACCTTAAAGTATTAACATTGGCTTAAAATAGTCTGTGACCCAATTAATGAAAAGATCAGTAGTCATCCAAGCTTTCGAATTGTATTTATAATAAACAGGGAGGCTACCTTTTGCATAGTTCTTTAGGGCCCTAGGATTCTCTGAGTGATAAATTATCATAGGTTTTAACTTGCAATCCCCAGCAGCATTAGCTCCTAGCAAGTGTTAGTTGAAGACTCAGATGAGTCAAAGGGATGTTAGGAAGCATTTCTTCAGCCATAGAGTAGTCAGGAAGTGGAATAGTCTGGCAAGTGATGTAGTGGAGGCAGGAACCATACATAGCTTTAAGATGAGGTATGCTAAAGATCTTGGAGCAGGGAGAGAGAGGACCTAGTAGCGGTCAGTGAAGAGGCGGGGCCAGGAGATAAGTCTCGACCCCTGCAACCACAATTAGGTGAGTACACTCTTGGGTTATCCTGGGTTCTCTACACATATGCTGCTATATGTAACTGTATTTGATGGCTATCTCAGCGATCAACATATACCTTGTTAGTAAGTTTATTCAGGTATACACAAATACAGTTACATAGATTATCATACATAGCAGAATATGCGTAGACAACCTAGGATAACCCAAAAAAGTCGGTTCACTCAGTTTAATCATTTCTAACTTGGCACTTAAAGTAAGAGGCTTACGACTCCTCTTTTTATCACAACTAAGCTTAGACGCCATAGTCAATGAGAGCCAACTAGTTAACGAAAGAGTAAACGAGAGAGAGAACGAGATACGGAGTTCAGACAAGGTAAAAAAAACAAACTGAACAGGTAGTGGGCGATCACTGTCAGGCGAAATGAATGTGATTAATAAGTGTCCACTTTTAGTTCATTCACATACGTTTGTAAGAGTCTGTGAGACTTGCCTCAATACAAATACTCTTACATTGTGTACAAGTTAGTACAAAATAAACAGCAACACTCCCATTCTCATGCAACACACTATTTTTAGAGTTAATGATAGTATTACTATTATTATTATCATAATAAAAAAGTGCTAAACCCACAAGGGTCGTGAATAACTATATATAGAGTGAAAGCATATGACAGGAATATTTTTCTACAGTTATCCCTCAGTGTTTGACTAGAGAAAACGTAATTCTTCCGACACTCCTACAAAGTCGCTTGGTAAACAAATCTCATATTTGTCAATTTTTATTCTGTGGGTGTATGTATCATGTTTATATGCTATGTAACGTGTTTCTTATATAATTTTGAAGAAAATCTAGATGGATTAATGAAAATGTCTATATTAATGTAAAATAAGACATTTAATGTGCCCAAGTGATTATTATTAATATTATGTAATGTTTTCCCTCCGCCCGGCAACACCATAGCATATAAACAGCATGTTTATATGCTATTTAACGTGTTTCTTATATAATTTTGAAAATATCATAGATGGATTAATGAAAATGTCTATATTGACGTAAAATTGGACATTTAATGTGACCAAGAGTGATTACATAACAGTGAGATGTGCTCACGGAAAATGTAAAACCGGGTGGCACGGGCCGTATCTAAAAGACCGCTCGCCGTATACAAAAGTTTTGGTCATAATTTGAACTCGCCGTATGAACGGAACGCCAAAAGGCGAAACGCCGAAAAGCGGGGCCCTACTGTATACACAGTAGGATCCTCGTATCTACAGGGATACATTCCAAGGACCTTCCGTGGATAGTAGCAAACCCTAAACACAAGTTCTAAACATACCTATTATAAAGTTTGATAAATTACGCACAATAAGTGGAGAACTATCACTATTTTACTGATGGGAAGCACTTCACAGCTTCTCTTAGGCTTTGAAGAACTGCCAGCTTCTCTACTTTTGCACTTTGGGCCATTATAATGCAAAATTACGAGGCATCTTTGGGCCACAGTAAACCATGGATAACAAACCCCGGATACCAAATCAGTGTATACGGGGGTTCTACTGTATTATATACATATTTTGGTTTAGCGCTTCTTTTGATTATAATAATAATATATACATATTTGACTTGTGGTTAACACAGTAACTATGTTACTGAAAACTAAAATTAACTAAAGCACAAGAAAAAATAGATGCATTCTTCAGACTCCCCCTTCTTCCCCCATCAAAAGAATTATCAAAATTTTAAAACAATTGTTTGAATGTCACTGCTTTGAAATAGTATGGAAAGGGGAGGGGGTAGTGGGGTTGAGGTGTACATGGAAGTAGAACAGTTTGTGAAGAAAGTTCGGTGAAGAGAGATCCTGGGAATCAGACATGAGCACCCTAAATTCCCACCAGTGCCTGGAGAAGCTGATTATAGAAGCATACAAGGTCTGTATTAAACACATGTCATTGAGGAAACCCAGATCAGTTCGAGAACATAGAGGGTACAGAAGAAAACTGGTTACTGAATTGCTTAAAAACAAATGTGTCACAACGAAGGAAAGATAGTCTTAGCCGAGAGATCACTGAATTAGAACAAAACCTTGTATTGTCATACCAAATAATAATAGTACAAAGGGAACAAAAGGCCATACAGGATATTGCAAACCCAAAATATTTTCCTTCATATGCAAGCTCCAAGCTAAGAATTACCTGTAGAATTAGACCATTATTGAGAGACTTAGTGTACTGACGATGAACAGGAAATGAGTGAAATTGTAAAAGAACGGTATGAGTCGCTTTTCAGCAACCCACTAAATGACAGCAAGGGTAGAGAATGCAGAAACATTTTTCACTCCAGCAGGCTGTGAAGACCAATTGGTATTAGTCCCATGGATTTTGAAAAAGAAATGGATAACATGCCTAGTCACTCAGCACCTGGACCAGATTCATGGAATGCCCTATTTAGATCTAGGTGAAATACCAGAGACCTTTACATATGGGAGGTAGTAAACCAGCATAGTTTTAGGGCAGGACGATCATGCCTGTCACAGCTGCTGAGCCACTACAACAGAATTACGGAGGCGTTGGAAGGCGGCCAAAATGCAGATGTGATATGCACAGATTATACAAATGCATTTGACAAATGTGATAATGTTTCAATAGTACACAAAATCAGGGCCATAGGCATTACAGGGAAGGTAGGCAAATGGATTTTTGGGTTAACACAAACACAAATAGTAAACAGAGCAAAGTCCAGCATCAGTGAGGTAAAAAGCTCAGTTCCCCAGGGCAATGTCCTGGCACTGCTGTTTCTCATTGCATAGATAAAAATGCATATCAGTTTTGTATCATTTGCAGATACTAAAGTAAGCATGAAAGTCACTATATGGTAGAAGACACTGAAAAATTACAGGAAGATATAAGCAGTGTTTTCCAGTGGGCAGTGAACATGATGTTCAGTGGTGATAAGTTCCAGCTGCTTAGGCATGGAAAGAATGAAGAACTCAAACTATACAAAACTAGAGGATCACCAAATAGAATGAAAGGAACACATGAAAAACTTGGGATTACAGTGGTACCTATCAATGGTCCCCAAACTCACCCTTTATGTAAGTTTATTTTAAATGCTTTTGTAAGTGTAATTTTGGGGTCTAAAGGATAGCTATTTTACAGACATTTCTAGGAGATAAATCGTTTGGTAATGGCACTTGAACAGCATTCTGGAATGAAAAAATATCGTAAACCGGGGTACCACTGTATTATAATCAAAAAGAAGCGCTAAACCACAGGGGTTATACAGCGAAAGACTTGGGAATAATTGTCAGATGACCTTTCTTTCAAAGAGATCATGACAGTCAGGAGGATGACGGGGTGGGTATTGAGAATTTTCAAAACAAAAGAAAAAATTCCAATGGTGACTTTTCAAATAATTAGTGCTCCTTCATTTGGACTATTGCTCAGTGTTGACGGCCCCATTCAGGGCAGGAGAAATATCAGACCTGGAATAAATACAGAGATCGTTATGGCTCGCAAAGCCAATAAAGCATTTAAATGGGAATGCCTTAAAAGTCTTGAACGTGTACTCACTGGAGCAGAGGAGAGATACACGATATATATACCTGGAAAGTACTGCAGGGCCTAGTCCCAAATCTGCACACTGCCATAATATACTGGAGTGAGAGAAATGGGTGAAAAGTGCAAGACAAACCCATTGAAAAGCAGGGGTGCAATGGGCACAATAAGGGAACACACTTATCAACATTTTACCAGAAATCAGAAACACTACTGGAATAAGTGTAGAAATCAAGAGAAAATTGGACAAGTATCTTCACTAGGTGCCGGATCAACCAGGCTGTGGCAGATATGTGGGGCAACTGGCCTCCAACAGAGCCTGGTTGACCAGGCTAGCACCAGATGAGCCTGGTCCATGTCCAGGCTCCAAAAATAGTAAGACTCAAGAAACTCATCAAAGGTATGGGGTGTGAGGGGTGCTGGAAGCAGGGCAGTGTGATGACTGAGCGTGTGGGTGGCAATGAGGGTGGTGAATGTCTTGTGTGAACAGGGTGTTAGTATAGTGCCACATGAAATACATATTTGCAATCCCTTATACTTAGTCCTCAAAGCATAGTACCAAGATGAGAACATGTATTATATGAAGTCAAACATAAAATTTTCACATGGTACTCATTAAGGAGCTATTCATAAGTGGTGCAGCCATGAGGAAGTGCTAATTGGGTTTGCCTCCCAGATGCAAATACAGTGGACCCCCGAGTTTCGACCACCTCAAAACTCGAACAATTATGTAAGTGTAATATTGTAAGTGCTTTTGTAAGTGTATTTTTGGGGGTCTGAAACAGACTAACCTACTTCACATTATTCCTTATGGGAACATATTCATTTGGTAATGGCACTTGAACAGCATTCTGGAATGAATTATGGCCGAAATTCGGGGGTCCACTGTACTTTTTAATGGTTAATTTCCACCTTTACATTGACCAATGACCACAAAAGCACAATAGTAGGGAATTTCATACTGAGAATCAGAATTTTTTTTTTTCAACATGTGGTTTTAATCCCTCCCCTCACAATGGCTGCAACACTGTTTCATGATAGCACATTGTTTCATGACACTTGTTAGCTCGGTGTCAAGATACTAAAATTTTGTCAGAGATAAAACTTCAGTGTGGGGTTCCTTCCCGTTGCTTTACCAGTGCAGCCTATTAGTTGGGCTTTTATGTTTGCTGGGTTAAGTGATGAATCTGTATCTAGTTAATTTGCAGTAATGATACTGAATCTTGCATTTTGAAAGTAGCCAAAAGTTCTCAGTTTGGTGGGTCAAATCATGTAACAGGTGATGATCCATTGTCATACATCACTGCTACTAAAATGCTTGCCTTCTGCAGCCTTGTGGTGGTTGGAGATCCTGTAGAGGGATTTTGTTTGGTTAGTTTGATATATAGTAGTTTCCCCACCTGTGTAAAGTCATATTGCTTGATTGTTGGTCTATAATACATTTAGGAAGTTTGAGTTACATAAGTCTCATATCTTACTAATGACATTATCAGAATAAAGATTAGCGCACTTATTTTTACACTAGATTTTAGGTCATTCTGTGTTTCCACTTACCCTGCTGATTTAATTAGGGTGTTATACCATTGCTAAAGATTTTAAGAAGGTAAATTTGGTTTTGTTTGCCTCCCCTAACTCAGGATTTTAATCATGCCCTCACTCAACATTACATACCTTTTTGCCAGAGGTGTGCTTTACAATCCACCGAGTGAGCAGGCTGTCATAAGCACACTGATTACACATTTTGGCAAGACTAATCTGAAACTGGTTAGCATGAGCATTTATTAAAAATGATACAGAAGGGGCTACGCTTTACAACATTTCGCTTATACAGACATTTAAAATTATGACCAAAACTCGTTATACAGCTCCTCCCCCCAACCTGACTCGCTAATATGGTCTCCACGAGCCACTCTGTTTACATCCTCCGTGAGCTCTGCATCTCTCCATTATGTCTGAAAACTTTCTAAAATTTCAAGTATTTTAAAGTTATTGCATATTTTATACTCTGATAATTATACTTATGTGTATCTGTACCTAAATAAACTTACACACTGTGCTGGCGTGCAGGTACACATTAAAATTACCAAGAGTTTCTCAATAGTCTTGACGCCATAATTATAATAACTAATATTGGGGCACATTAAATGTCGTGTACAGTGGTACCTCGAGTTACGATGGTCCCCAAAATCGCCCTTTTATGCAAGTTTATTTTTTTAAATGCTTTTGTAAGTATATTTTTGGGGGTGTAAAAAGGACTAGTCTATTTTACATTATTCCTTATGGGGATAAATTTGTTTGGTAATGACACTTGAACAGCATTCTCGAACGAAAAAATATCGTAACTCGAGGTACCACTGTATTAAGTTAATATAGACATTTTCATAAATCCAACTATGATATTTTTTCAAAATTGTATAAACATGCTACATAACATATAAACATTATACATACAACCACAGGAGAATAAATAGACAAATATGAGATGTGGTTACCAGGCGACTTGTAGGAGTGTCGGAAAGAATTAAGTTTTCTCTAGTCCAACACCAGAGAAAATGTGTACACAATAGTATTACTGGAGGTAACTGTAGAAAATTATTCCTTTCGTATGCTTTCACTGGTAGGTATTAATTTATTCCATTGCACTAATGTGAAGACGTACACAAAGTGTGTACTGTGGGGTAAATGCTTCGCAAACTCATGCCACTGTGTGTCTGAACCAAAACTGGATAGGTATTAATACGCATTTTGTCAGACCCAGTGACTGCTTCCATTTGTCTGACCTCCACGTTAGTAAGTTTATTCAGATACTGGTACACAAAAATAGTTACCTTAATTAATACATAACAGCATATATGTAGATTACTTAGGATAACCCCCAAAAAAAAGTTAAGACAAAGTGACTTATTTCCATCGGTATCTAAGGGTAGTTGTTAAAAATTATTAAACTCAGTGAATAAGGTATGTCAATAGTAATAATAAATGTAATAATTGTTCTGGGGCATTTTAAATTTAAATCTTATAGTTGGTGTGGTAAGTGGCGAGCTACTACACCTGACTTTATAATAAATACTCTCTTCTCACACTACATTAAGACTACAAATATTTTAAGGTAAGTAATTAGTGTACTATGTGTGTGTTTTACTTTTTATTGTTTTTAATGCCTACTTCTATTGTTAACTTAGTACAGTGGTACCTCGACTTACGTTGTTATCACCTTACGTTATATTCGATATCCGTTACTTATAACGTAAGAAATTTGAATGCGACATCCGTTGATTGATTCGTCTTACGCCTTTCGTACCGGACCTGTCCGCTTGGCGCCCAGCTGAGCGCGCACTCCAGGGAGCGTCAGTGTGCTATTGTTTACAAGCGAGAGCGACCACCCACCCACACCCACGCATTCATACCAGTATATTGTCATTATTCCACTGTTTTTAGTGCTTGCAACTGCTAAATAAGCTACCATGGGTCCAAGGAAAGATCCTAGTGCTAAGCCTGTGGTAAAGAATGTGCAGGGAGTGAAGCATTTATGCAGGGAGTGTAGCATTTATGCAGGGAGTGTAGCAGGCATGCAGGGAGTGTAGCAGGCATGCAGGGAGTGTAGCAGGCATGCAGGGAGGTGGAGTGTAGCAGGCATGCAGGGAGTGTAGCAAGATGCAGAGAGTGTAGCAGGGAGTGTAGCAGGGATGCAGAGAGTGTAGCAAGGATGCAGGGAGTGTAGCAGGGATGCAGGGAGTGTAGCAGGATGCAGGGAGTGTAGCAAGGATGCAGGGAGTGTAGCAGGGATGCAGGGAGTGTAGCAAGGATGCAGGGAGTGTAGCAAGGATGCAGGGAGTGTAGCAGGGATGCAGGGAGTGTAGCAAGGATGCAGGGAGTGTAGCAGGGATGCAGGGAGTGTAGCAGGGATGCAGGGAGTGTAGCAAGGATGCAGGAGTGTAGCAAGGATGCAGGAGTGTAGCAAGGATGCAGGGAGTGTAGTAGGCATGCAGGGAGTGTAGCATTCATGCAGGAGTGTAGCATTCATGCAGGGAGTGTAGCATTCATGCAGGAGTGTAGCATTCATGCAGGGAGTGTAGCATTCATCGGATGTACATTCATGCAGGGAGTGTAGCATTCAAAGAAAAGGCCAGTAACCCCAGAAAAGAACTTGGTACCTGCAGTGTTAATGGAAGGATTTCCCTTCCAAACACTAGCATACTACTCCACCTTCTCCCTCCTCCCGTCCTCCACACATCAACAACTCTTCAATAAATGTAAGTGACATGTTATTGTACAATATTTGCATGTGTATTTATGTATTCTTTATTCAATTATTTATTATTTAATGTCCAAAAGTTCTAAAAAATATTTTATTTAACTACTTTTGGAAGTCTTGGACGGATTAAATTTATTTCCATTATTTCTTATGGGGAAAATTGATTCGTGTTACGTTTGTTTCGTCTTAAGAAATGCCCTCTCTGACGGATTAAAAACGTAAGTCGAGGTACCACTGTATATGTTAGTGCAAACTTGTTATTTGGCATTTATATGCATTTATAAGGAAAAAATGGCATTCCTTTTACGGCAGTAGCCCGGAACCTAACCTGCTGTATAAGTAGGGCCCTACTGTATTTATAATTGCCTCTAATATTGCAAATTTAATTATGAGGGAGTGCTCATTATTATAATCATGGGGGAGCACTAAACCTATAGGGATTATACAGCACCTGTGGGGGGATGGAAGGTATTCAAACTATTCAAAGAACTGGAGCACAGACCCAATTCCCTAGATCAAGAGTCCCTCACCAGCATCAAGGAACCCATCCCTGAGAGGAGGAGGTGCTCAACCCTTGGGAAAACATACATCACCGGCAAAATGGGAGGCAATCAAGTTTGAGTCAAAGGGAAGACTGATCCAATTCTTTGGTTTTAAAGCTCTTCACCATTTGCCAGAAAATTTTGAAATTGTATTTATAAGAAAAGATATGGTATTAACTTGTTAATGTAGACTAGTGTTGCATGAATATTCGGACGCTATAAAGACTGAACTGCGCATGTCCTTTAAAAGGAATGGAAGCCTGTTTTTGTTTGTACTGTATATTCAAACATTGAATTTAAACTTTTTCTTTTCCAGACACGCGCCAGCCAGACCGTAGTGAAAATGAAGTAGTTAAGAATGAGGAACTAACCTTGAGCTCATCTCCCTGGTCGGCCAGTTTGTCCTTGGTGGCAGCGGTTGTCTCGTTGTTTCTTCCGCTCATGACAACACGCCTCCTTGCTACACATTCCTAAGAACTGCAAAATAGTTTTATAAATATTAGACAGTGGTAATGCAATTTAAACTATGTCACTGGTGAAAAGAGAGATTTGTGACTGGAAAACAAATATAGAAAAGTAAAGTAATATACTGTGAATGTCAGAAAATGTGACTAAAGTGTGGTCCTAGCACCAGCAATTGCATTATTTTGGATCAGCTGGAGAGCTTTGTTCACATAAATGTTGAAAGGTAGTGAATGTATTACACAGTGGACTTGTCAAAGGTATTTCATTTTCACATAATAGGGTATAGCAACATACATACAGGTGGTATGCATACATATTGGAGAAATACGTGATGTATTTCTAAAGTACCATGACATGTAGATCTTAGTGTTTTGAGAGTCAAGAACACTACATATTGTCAAGGTTTTTCACCCTGAATGAGTGACGTGAGTCGTGAGTGATAATTCGTGGTTTATCCGCCTCTGGGTTTCATGGAGGCATTTTGTCAATTTTTTTTTTTTATATGAAACGTGTGATTACTGGGTGTTGGATACACTGACATATTTGTATGAAGGAAGCAGATGTGGTGTGTTTATAAGACTGATCAATATGTGAACTTCTGGCCCAGGGGAGTCGGTGATCAGCTTTCATGGTAATTTTATCTTCATCCATCACTATCATTGCCTTTGTATATAGGTTCGTTATTTAATTAATGTATTTTGGTTATGCCAGTGTAGATCAGCTGTGAATATGTTTATTGAATTGCTTGGGTTGATTCTTCAAATCTTATGAATTGATTAGATGTCAATTTGTTCTAATCTTTATCCAGTTGCTTGCTTGAATGGTTAAGGTAAACCGTGTCAAATGCAACTTAATACATCTGGTGTAATTTTTTTTTTATACATTCAGTGAACATTGATATTATATTCCTGCCCCTCAAAAGAGGTGCCTTGATCGAGGGAACTGGATATATCCTCTATTTTTCTGGATGGAACCCAATTGCCTCCCATTCTCTATGGGTTTAGCGCTTCCCTCTGAATAAAATATATTTTTGATTGATGGGGAAGTAGCAGACCTGAAAAGAGCTTTCAGCACCTGGGGGAACAGGAGGTAATAAGGTTTAATACAAGGAAGGGTATGCAATTCCTTGGACCAAGAGACCTACTTGAAATGTTTCATGACTTTCTCAATCATTTTTGTTTCTTGCATTTCACTGTAAATATTCTTGCTTATTTTACATGGTATCACATGGTGATAGCTGTGGGAGAGGAGGGAACAGCACCTGGGGGAACTGTGAGGCAATGAGGTTTGCTCCAAGGGAAGGGAGGCAGTATAATGGAAGAAACTACCAACAGTGTGTACATAAAGACAAATTGTAGGTTATAATATTGTCTGAGACAGTTTGTCCACCAGGAAGTTTTATCAATACAATGAAATGATGCAAGTCGTGGTGGATCAAATGTCTTCAATAATTGCTATATGGTAGACATACCTAGTGAATCAAGCAGTGCAACCTCTCTGAAGATGGGTTTGTAACCTCAACTCCTCCCCAGAATCATGGACTACATCTTCTCATTTACACGAAAGGATTAGTTGAATTTCTTGGATGTAGAACCTTCTCCTTGCCAAGTAGAGCTGCAATAAGCACGATCACTTCAGGAATTTATGTATATGATATATCCAGTCCAGCTACATTATAGTAGTTATGTTGGCATTATTTGGTCTAAAGTCAAGTAGTATATGTAATAATGGTGTCCTGGTTATATTACTTTGGAGGGAAGGGGAGAAGTAAGCCCAAAGGGGCAGTATAGGGAATAAGAGGCAATCAGGTTCAAAGGAAAAATCCAATTATCTGGATAAAGTCCCTCTTTGCCAAGGTAAACATAGCCACCGACTCTCCTGTTTCAAGAAATATATATATTTTGTGGTAGCTCACGATAAAACATACTCTAAGGTTTATACAATCTGAGGCTCCTAGAAGCATGTTGGTACGAGTTGTGTGCAACAGTGTAGAATAGTATTGTACAGTAGTTTAGTGTGTTGCGGTGGTGCAGTCAGACTCAAAACTTTTTTTTATTTAAGTTTACAAAATTTCAGGGGTAATTAATTTATATATTTATCTATACATTTTGTTTTACTGCACCATCATATGGATAAAAAATAATTTACCACTGTATGTGATAGCCTTTGGCCATGGATATTTGTCCTTTATGTTTAACATCAGTTTTTTCTTGTCAAGTATATAGGTAAATAATGCTTTGTATATAATGACTGACAGTATACTGTTATCAGAGGAGATGAATTCATGACATGTGGGTCCAAACAGTGTAAGCTATAAAGGAAATTCTATATCCTTAAGAGGAGCACTTAATGTCATGTTGCTAGAAATGCCGTTTGACAATCTTGGGTATGTGTGATGTGCCGTGTTAAAACTGTAGATATGTACATATCTTTGAGAGTCTGTGGGGTTGAAATGCAAACATGTTCAAGGATCTGGCTGAACTTTGTCTAGCGAGTTGTGGTAAAGAGACTGGAGGGGTAAGGTGACTTATATTTATGGTTAAGCACTTAAGTTGTACTGGTAATAGTGTGTGTGTGTGTGTGAATAAGGTGGTTTGATGTGAGGAAGAGAATTGGGAACTCTCAATAATTAGGAGAATTGAGAGGTAATTAAGATGCCTTTTTTGTGTAAAACTCTGAAGGGAGTGGCTGTTAATCCAAGGAACTGGCACTAGACTGAACCTGATTGCCTCCCATTCAAGTGGAATGTGACCTGTACATAGTGTACCAAGTCTGTCTGGGTTTACCAACGAGGAAGAAAGAGGGTTGATGTAACTATTATTGCAAATACCTCGTCATGGGTGAAACCATTACTAGATCCTCGTTATTGAGCTTGGGGGATTTACCCACAGATATAAAGGAGAAAGAATGGTATCATGTCAGTAAAATACATTTCTTCCATGAATTGCAATAACATTTTGATATTGGTAGTCTATGTAACATTAAATTGCAAAGTTTGAGATAACTGAAACAAATTAATACTTTTTGTAAAGTGAATAAGTATGTTTTATTGTGAATTATTCAATAACAAAACCAATATTTTTATTTAAATAAATCATAATGTTTATCAATTAAGTTTTCAAACAAAATTAACTAGTGAATCACAAGCATTTGGAAATGAAATACAAACATTTGTTCTTCCAAATATGAATATGCAAGTTTCATAAAGGCCGGGCACCGGTTAACTGCAAATATGCTGTAATATTCAGCACAAATGTGTAGGGACTCTCTATTTAAAAAGGTTTTCTAACAGTGAATATAGTCTTTGTTGTAAAGCCTCTCCTCAGTGACGTACTCGTTTAACGACTCAAACTTATGACGGGCTCTCTGACCAGTATGCATACCTAAATAATGTATATTAGAGCTGATTTCCTCTATTCTGTTTATTACAATATACATACAGTACACTGCTGTATAAACATTTAAAATATACCAGAAATGTTATAAATGGTGCAAAGGCGGCATTAAAACAATATCAAAGATGGTTGACACAAACGCACTACCATTATAGTATGCTCCTCATTTAGCAACAAATTCGTTTACCGATGTGGTCTTAGGAATGAAACTCCATCGTTAAGTGAGGAGAGGCTGTATTAACTCTGATATCCCAAGAAAACGGTATTCCTGGCACCTTGCTAATCAAGTGAAATTGGTAAGCACTTAACCCAAAAGAAATATACAGCATGTGGGGAATTGGGAGGTCATCAGGCTTAAAGGAAGGGAAGGATAGTCCACTTCCATGGATCAAGAGCCCTCCCTTGCAGGGCGTACTTTTCATGAAGTTTCGTTTCCTACATGGGACCTCAATTGCTAATTTAATTATATATGGCTTTCTTGAAGAGGGGGCATTATAACCAGTAAATATTAAACTTATGTTTTTGTAATATGAGATTTAACTCTCAAACCCAGCAATATAAAAGAACACTGCCTCATTTCCAGATGTGAAGGCAGCACAACGCTTAATGTTGGTTTCAACCACACATTTGCCACATAACAATATTTTGGTGTTGTTCCAAGTGCCTTTTGTAAATTCAAATTGTTAGAAAATTATAGGGAACATGTTAAAGGTTATTAGGACTTTGAGGTTAACTGGGATTGGATAAAAGGCAGTAATGGTAATATACAAGATATTTTGTCAACTGTACAATTAGAAATTTTCTAGTACATAAAAACTTTATGGTTTAAGCAAACAGTATACTTATAATGGGAATAATGCAGCATGCATCTCTCAATTCACTTTTTTAGGCTAAACGTACAGTTTGAAGGATGCGTCAACAAAAATACTTCTCCCATAATGTTTGCCATTTTGGTAGCATAATTTACACACATTTGATGTGATAAGTCATGTCCTTACACAAAGGGCTGCTACATTACTCAACTAGTACATGTACAGTACACTCACTGATAGTGGGTACATGTATGTAACTGGTAACTACTTTACCCATAGCAGCAGTGGTTATATGTCAACTATTTTCTCATAGTGCTTTTTTTTTCTTTTAAGGCTATTTAGATGATGTCCATGTACCAAAATGCCCTGATATGGGATCATTATATTCATGAGCGAGTGCTAAACTTGTAAGAGTTATGCAGCACTGCCTTCAATATGGAAGTTTTGACAATTGATCATGCAACTGTATGATTGAGAAATACCTGAACATTTTTTATACTTTTTGGACCTTTTTTTTTTTTTTACCTTTTTTTTTTTTTTTTTACCTTGATATCAATGCAATATTTTGTATCACTGCCAGTTTTAACAAAATTACTCAGTTTTTATTAGTCATAGGTTCTTCAAATGTTTTTTACGCTGAATGACTTAACATAATCGAGTTCAATTTTTAAATATTTGATTTCTTGATGCACAATGAACTAAGTGAATGAAATATGCACATGTGGGTTATCTGTACCCCACCACCCTCACTGACTCAAATGTCCATTAGGGTAATATACCAGTAGCATTCCTTTTACCATATCACCAAGTCTATAGCAAATAAATTTAGTAATATCAGCAGTGGACTAGTCTTACACACATCAAAGAGTTGAAGCCTTTGACTAACTACTGTGGCAATACTCATTTCACCATACTGTAGTTGGTGACTTCCACTCAACCTAAGTATGTACTTACACACCCTCCCTACTCTCGTCAAAGTCCCAGGTCCTTAGTGTTCCGTAATATATTCGCCCTCAAACTTAGAATGTAAACACACTACTGGGTTAGAGTAACTTAGTGTTCAGAAAAGGTGGTTGTTGCAAATTTTAGGATGGAATATATTTGTTGTCATAATTACCCATGAATGTATTTTGACAACTTTCTTTGAATGCTCCATTTATTTTTATTCTGTAAATGAGTAATCACATTATGAATCCTAACCAATGTATAAATGAGTAATTTAGCAGTGATGAGATGTATTGATGTGTGGCTTCAATGTAGCTCCGAGTTTTTTTTCACAAGAACATCATTTTCCAAGTCGATGAAAGATTTGGTACTGACAGTTGTCGATCCCGTTACAAAAGTTCCGTACAGTAGAGTAGCCCCTAGTTTCATACACTCACCCCTCATATGCCATTACCTGGTCATAAGAAGAATATTCCAGTAGAAAGATGCCACAATAACTTGTTCACATGTTCACAACTATCAGGGTAATTACTGAGTGCAAAGATAAAATGAATGGTGGTAATTTCTCTGCAGGAATATTGCTGGCTTGCAATTTATTTCCACTCCACTGGTGTGAGAGTATTTATGTACGTACTACATAGCTGCAAATGACAACCCACACACTATTTTATTAAGATTGTAACACACGATATCCTTACCCCGCCCCCACCCCATACTCATCACATAACTCCATCTTGTGTACCCAACAGTAGCAAGAGTAATGAAGTCACTTTACTGTTTGAGACAGAAGTATGGAGGATCAAGGAATGATGTTTCTGTAAATGTGTACTGTATTTATAATTTATCGTCCTCACTGATTCCGTATTTGCCAAAAGGAAATATTTTATAATTGACTTTTGTACATAATAAAGTTACTGTAATCTGAAATGCACCATTTCTTATCCTGTGTGTTGTGAAAAGTACAACAACTTGCTTAGGACACCCTTCAATTGAACCTACCCTTCCCTGGATCAAACTATTACAGTACATACTTCTCAAACCCCAAACACTGTCACCTTTGAATTTTGTGTATCTTCAACTACATATTACATTCATGGGGGAGAAAGGAGGGGGACCATAAAGCCTACAAAGGTCATGGAAACCACGCTCAATTCAAGGAACTGGCACACAGGTCCAATTCTCTAGATCGAGAGCCTTCACAAGTTTCAAGGAACGTCCCTTGAGGGGTATGGATTTGGAAAAGGCGTATGATAGGGTGGATAGGGGGGCAATGTGGCAGGTGTATGGAATAGGAGGTAGGTTACTGAAAGCAGTGAAGAGTTTTTATGATGATAGTGAGGCTCAGGTTAGTGTGTAGGAGGGAGGGGGATTATTTCCCAGTAAAAGTAGGCCTTAGACAAGGATGTGTGATGTCACCATGGTTGTTCAATATATTTATAGATGGGGTTGTAAGAGAAGTGAATGAGAGGGTCTTGGCAAGAGGTGTGGGGTTAAAAGATAAAGAATCAAATACAAAGTGGGAGTTGTAACAGTTGCTTTTTGCTGATGACACTGTGCTTTTGGGAGATTTTGAAGAGAAGTTGCAGAGGTTGGTGGATGAATTTGGTAGGGTGTGTAAAAGAAGAAAATTGAAAGTGAATATAGGAAAGAGTAAGGTGATGAGGATAACAAAAAGATTAAGTGACGAAAGATTGGATATCAGATTGGAGGGAGAGAGTATGGAGGAGGTTATTATTATTATTATTATTATAATCAAATAGAAGCGCTAAACCACAGGGGTTATACAGCGCTGCAGGTTATTGCAGGATGCAGGGAGAATGGGTTGTAAGAGGGAGATGGATGATTAGTAGGGTATGGAGTACAGCAGGATGGTGGATAGTGCAGGGATAGAGGGTAGCAAGAGATCAAGGTAGAAGGGACTGAGGGAGGTGCTAGAGGTATAATCTTCAGAGTTTGTGTAGTAAGTCAGTTTCTGTCAAAAAGTCAACGAGAGAGTCAGGATTAAAGGAGGGTCCATCTGCAAGAAGGGAAGGTAAAGAAAGGGCCGCAGAGCGAAGACGCCGTTGG